>CM033641.1:140496672-140508358 GCA_019512145.1 Engystomops pustulosus | reverse complement strand
ATACAGATCCCCCAAAACGGACACCCTGGAACATGAGCATTAATCACTACAAAAAGATTATGGCTTTTACACAGACTTCTTCCTATTCACCTCAGCAACAAATAAAAACTGCTATTTGGGGCATACAGTTCCCCCAAATGAGACATCCTGGGATTGAATGAGAAATCACTACAGAAAGTATGTGGATTTTACACAGATTTCTTCCTATACACTTCAGGAACAAAAAAGAACTGCTATTTGAGGCATACAGAACTCCCCAAAACAGCCACCCTCGTATCTGAGCAAAAATCACTATAAAAAGATTATGGATTTTACACAGATTTCTTCCTATTCACGTCAGCAACAAAAAAGAACTGCTATTTGGGGTATACAGATCCCAAAAAAAGGACACCCTGGGATAGTAGGCGAAATCACCACAAAAAGTAGGTGGATTTTACAAAGAATTCTTCCTATTCCCTTCAGGAACCAAAAACAACTGCTATTTGGGGTATACAGATTCCCAAAATGGACACCCTGGGGCGTATACCACAAATAGCAGTTTCTTTTGGGTGATACACTAGGCGCAAAAGGAAGTTTATAGTAGTACCTGGTCTAGTACTTAGAGCACGGGATGTTCTATAATCGTCTGCTTCTGGCAATGGATAACGAACGGAGCCCGGAACCCAGAAGCAGCGGCTGTCAGCTTGTTGAACAGGTGACCAGCTGCGCTAACACCCCGACGATTGGAGCGGCTCCCAATAGGGGGTGTTTGTAAAACCTTACACGCCGCGGTAACGCTGACCGCGGCGTGAGTTTTGGCGTGTTTTGTTTGTGTAAGGGTGTTTGCGTGTTGATCGGATCCCCGTGCCGCTTACGGGGATCCGATCACTTCTGGGCGCTCTGAGGACTGGCCATGTTGCCCTTCCAAGATCTGATGAGAAAGTGTCTCTGAGCATGCGCACCTGATGTATACCCCCAAATAGCAGTTTCTTTTTTGTTGATGAAGTGAGAAAGGAACAAAGGAAATCTGTTCACATCACATAGTTTTGGAGTATTTCTGCGTCAAATCGGGGTCTCCATTTGGGGATTCTGTAACCCCTAATAGCAGTTCTTTTTGGTTCCTGAAGGAAATAGGAATATTTCCTTTGTAAAAAGCCATATACATTTTTTTTTTAAGTGATTTCTGTGATTAGCCCCGGGGTCTTCTTTTTTGGGGGCTTCGTGCAGGCCCCAAATAACAGTTCCTTTTTTGTTCCTGAAGTGAATAGAAGGAAGCTGTGTAAAATCCACATACTTTCTGTAGTGATTTCCCATTCAATTCCAGGGGTGTCGTTTGGGGGATCTGTATGCCCCAAATAGAAGTTCTTAATGTCTTCATTGAGTGAAAATGGCAAGCATATGGTGTAAAAGCCCATATTTTTTGTAGTAGTGATTTATGCTCATAGCCAGAGTGTAGTTTTGGGGAGTCTGTTTGCCCCAACTAGAAGTTTTATTTGTTTGCTGAAAGTGAATAGGAAGAAATATGTCTAAAATCCACATACTTGTCTGTAGTGATTTCTCATTCAATCCAGGTACTTGTTTGGGGGATCTGTAATCCCATACGCACAGGTCTTTTTTTTATTTGCTGCTATTAATAGTATTCTTCCTATTTATAGCAAGCAAAATAAAAATAAGAGGTTGTAAAAATCTTTGTTTATGATAGAATAGGAATCATTCTGTGTTAAAATCCACATACTTTCTGTAGGATTTCTGCTTACTTAACATTCCAGCTGGTCCATTTGGGGGATATTATACCAAAATGCAGTTCTTTTTTGTGTGTTGAAGTGGATACGAAGAACTCTTTGTCAAATCCACATAGGTTCTACATGTGATTTTCATGCTTTTCAATCCCGGTGTTCATTTTGTGGGTCTGTGGATACCCAAAATAGCAGTTCTTTTTTTGTTGCTGAAGGGAATATGAAGAAGTTCAAGTAAATCCAAATGTTTCTTGTGCGATTTCTGTCAATCCCAGGGTGTAATTTTTGGGGGATCGGTATACCCCAAATCGAAGTTCTTTTTGTTTGCTTAAGTGAAATAGGAAGAATTCATGTGCAAATCCACATACTTTCTCTAGTGATTTTGATTAACTCATTCCAGGTGTGTCGTTTTGAGGATCTGTATACCCCACAAGAGCAGTTCTTTTGGTTGCTGAAGTGAATAGCAAAGTAATTGTGTAAAAAATCCACATAATTTTGGCAGTGATTTCTACTTCAATCCAGGGGTGTCCTTTTTGGTCGTGAATCTGATATCCTAAATAGGTCAGTCTTTTTGTTGGCATGCGTCAATATAGACAGAACTGTGTAAAATCCACATAACTTTCGTAGTGAAGAATCTGCTCCAACCCAGGGTGGTGTCGGGTTTGGGAATCTTTATAACCCAAAAAAGCAGGGTTTTTTTGTTTCGACTGCAGGGGAATAGGAAGATTCGTGAAAATCCACCTACTTTTTGTTTTTGATTTTGCTCTTTCCCAGGGTTTCCATGTTGCAGGATCAGTCTACCCAAAATAAGTTCTTTTTGTTCCTGAAGTGAATAGGAAGAAATCTGTGTAAAATCCAATACTTTCGTGAGTGATTCTGATTCCTCCAGGGGTCCATTTTGGGGATTGGTATACCCCAAATAGCAGTTTTCTTTTTGTTTGCTGTGATGAAATGAATAGGGACGAGTCTGTGTAAATCCCCCTAGATTTCTGGAGTGATTCATGTTCAATCCCAGGGTGCTCATCTTGGGGAATCTCTATCCCCCAAATAGCAGGTCTTTTTCTGCCTGAAGTGAATAGGAAGAATTCTTTTGGAAAACCCACAACATCATTTTTTTAGTGATTCTGCTTCCTTCCCAGTGTGTCCTTTTTTGGGGCTCTGATACTCAATGGCGTTGCATTTTTGATGCTGAAGTGAATAGGACGAAGTCTGTGTAAAATCCACATAGTTTCTGTAATGATTTTCTGCTTTCTTCCCAGCGGTTGTATCGTTGGGGGATCTCTAACCCAATAGCAGTTCTTTTTTTGCTGAGTGAATAGAAGAATTCTGTGTATAAAAGCCATTATATTTTATGTACTGTTTGATACCACCCCAGGGTGTCCATTGGGACTATGTTATTTATACCGCAAATAGCAGTTTGTTTGTTGCTGAAGGGAGAATATGAAGGACTCAATGGTAAACCATCCAATATACTTTTTTGTAGTGATGTTATGATCCTATCACAGGATGCCATTTTGTGGGATCTGTATCCCCAAGTAGCAGTTCTTTTTGTTCGAAGTGAATAGGAACAAAATCTGTTTTACAAATCCACTAGTTATGGAGTTAGAGTTATTCTTATTCAATCCCAGGGTGTCCATTTTTTGGGGGGTCTCTTTTATACCCCAAATGCAGTTGCTTTTGGTTCCTCAAGGAATAGGAAGATTCTTTGTCAAAGCCACCTACTTTTTGTGTGATTCACCTAATATCCCAGGGTGTCCCTTTTTTGGGGATCTGTATACCCAAAACCTAGCAGTTCTTTTTTGGTCCGGAGATTGAATTGAATAGGAAGAATTCTGTGTAAAAATCCACATTCTTTCTAATAGTGATTTCTGCTCAATCACCCAGGGGGACCTTGTGGGGGATCTGTATACCCGAATAGCATTCTTTTTGTTTTCCTGAAGGGGGAATAGGAGAATTCTGTGTAAAAATTCATGGTACAATTTTGTAGTGATTTCTGTCCTATCACAAGGTGTCCATTTTAGCGTGATCTGTATACCCCAAATAGAGTTCTTTTTTGTTTTTGAAGTGAATGGAAAAAAATCGTTTCACATCAACATAGTTGTTGGAGTTATTCGCTTCAAAATAAGGGGTGTTCAGTTTGGGGGACGGTATACCCCTTTTAGAGTTCTTTTGGTTCCTGAATGAAAATAGGAAGATTTCTTGAAAAGACATCTAATTTGTAAGTGATTTCTGCTTCTATCCCAGGGGTCCTTTTAGGGAGGCTCGTAGGCCCCAAATAACAGTTCTTTTTTTCACTGATGGTGAATATGAGAAATTGTTGTAAAATCCACATACGTTTTGTAGTAATTTTTCATTCAATCCCAGGATGTCTAATTTGGGGGATTTGTATGCCCCAAATAGCAGTTCTTTTTTCTGCCTGAAGTAGTTGATAGGAAGAATGGCTCTTGTAAAAGCCAAATCTTTTTGTAGGATAATGTTTCATGTCCCAGGGTGTCCTTTTTTGGGGATCTGTATACCCCAAATGGCCGTTCTTTTTTGATGCTGAAGGGAATATGAAGAATTAAATATAAAATGTGAATAGGAACAATTCTGTGTAAAAGCCACATCCTTTTTTTAGTGATTTCTGCTCCTATCCCAGTGTATCCTTTTTTGGGAATCGGCATACCCCAAATAGCAGAACTTATTTGTTGCTTGAAGTAAATAGGAAGACTTCGGTGTAAAAAGCCACATTTCTGCTTCAAACTTACTAGGATATCTGGTTTGGGGGCATCTCACATACCCTATAAAAGCCAGTCTTTTTTTTGCTACCCCGAGTGTATTGGAAGAATTTGTGTAATCCAATATTTTATGATAGGATTTCTGGTCTTTCCAGGGTGTCCCTGTGGGGGATCTATTTACGCCAAATGGCCAGTTCTATTTGTTTGCGGAAGGTGAATAGACAGAATCTGTGTAAAATCACGTACATCTGCTAAGGATTTCTGATCCAACACCCTGAGTTTGAAGCAGAAATAACTCCAAAAACTATGTTGATGTGAAACAGATTTTTTCCTATTCACTTCAGAAACAAAAAAGAACTGCTATTTGGGGTATACAGATCACGCAAAATGGACACCTTGTGATAGGAGCAGAAATCACTACAAAATGTGAATTCTTCCTATTCACTTCAGGAACAAAAAAGAACTGCTATTTGGGGTATACAGATCCCCAAAAAAGGACACCATGGGATATTAGGTGAAATCACTACAAAAAGTAGGTGGCTTTTACAAAGAATTCTTCCTATTCCCTTTAGGAACCAAAAGCAACTGCTATTTGGGGTATAAAGACCCCCAAAATGGACACCCTGGGATTGAATAAGAAATAACTCCAGAAACTATGTGGATTTTAAACAGATTTTTTCCTATTCACTTCAGGAACAAAAAAGAACTGCTACTTGGGGTATACAGATCCCACAAAATGGACATCCTGTGATAGGAGCAGAAATCACTACAAAAAGTATATGGATTTTACATTGAATTCTTCATATTCCCTTCAGCAACAAAAAAGAACTGCTATTTGCGGTATACAGATTCCCAAAATGGACACCCTGGGGTGGGAGCAGAAATCATTACAGAAAATATATGGCTTTTACACAGAATTCTTCCTATTCACATCAGCAAAAAAAAGAACTGCTATTTGGGGTAGAGATCCCCCAAACGAGACACCCTGGGAAAGAAGCAGAAATCATTACAGAAACTATGTGGATTTTACACAGACTTCTTCCTATTCACTTCAGCATCAAAAATGAACGGCCATTTGGAGTATACAGATCCCCAAAAAAGGACACACTGGGATAGGAGCAGAAATCACTAAAAAAATGATGTGGCTTTTACAAAGAATTCTTCCTATTCACTTCAGCAGAAAAACATAGGTGGAGAGGAGGCCCCCTGGTCCTGGTCACAGCTAGTATAAAAAGATCTTTGGAGAGATCCTTGTACGGTCCGTTCAGGGTATTTGTACATGTAATGAGGTCTCCCCCAGTGTCTTTTTCTCTAAACTGAATAATCCCAAATTTTGTAATCAGTGTATTCTATCCCCCATTCCCCTAATAATCCTGGTTGCTCTCCTTGCACCGTTTCCCAGTCTTTATATCCTTTTTACACTGGTGCCCAAATGTACACCAATATTCCATGTGTGGGGTTTTATGTGTGACAGGGATTGTTATTAGGGCAAACTATTGTCCTTATTCATGAGAAATCTATCTCTTCTTGATACATCCCATTATTTTATTTGCTTTAGAGCAGCGCCGCCTGGCTCTGGTTCACTAAAATTAAGTACCATCCACCAATAGCCCAAGTCCCCCTGTTCAGCTTCAGTTTTTACTAAGTAATTGACCGTGTTAGAACATAATTAGACTTTTGTTTCCAGGCCCAAGTGCATAACTCTTACATTTATTCGACATAAAACCTCATCAACCATTCTCTGCCCATCCCTCAAGCTCACCAAATCCCTTTTAATGCTAAAACTATCGCCTCAGTAGTTATTACTTTACACAGCTTAGTACATCTGCAAATATTGAAACTTGACTGTGTAACCCACTACAAGGTCATTATATAAAATATTAAAAAAGAAGTGGCCCCCCTCATACTACCCCTGTGGCACTCCACTGGTAAACATCAACCAATCTGAGAATGTGCCATTAATGACCAACTCTGTTTTCTATCACTAAGCCACTTACTTACACAGATACACAGATTTTCTCCTATTCCCAGCAGTCTCCTTTTATATACCAACCTTTTATGTGGCACGGTGTCAAATGCCTTTGCGAGTCCAGATAACAACATCCACAGCGTCCCCAGATCCAGTTGAATGACCTCCTCGTAGAACCAATCAGATTAGTCTGACAGACGATCTCTCATAAACCATGCTGACGCGGGTTATAAGGTTGTGCGCAGTGAGTACTCCAGGATAGGCATCTCTAACAACCCCTCAAATATTTTCCCCACACAGCAGTTAGACTTTATGGGTCTGTAGTTCCAGACGCTATTTGATCTTTTTTGTTAGATTGGTACCCATTTGCTATGCGCCATTCCTGGGAAACATAACCAGTCTCAGTGAATCTTCAAATATTAAAAAATAACGGCTCTGTCTATTCACGTACATTAATTCATGCAGAAACCGGGGGGGGTGTAGCCATCTGGCCCAGGTGGGAGTTATCTATCTTAGTGGTTGCGAGGCGGCGCCGTACATGTCCCGTGGTTAAACTGTGAACATTATAAAAAGAAGTAACATTATTCCTAATTGGTCTTCACCAGGGATTTTCCTGGCGGGGTAAAGACAGTTTGAGAAGGCGACATTAAGTAGATGGCCCTTTCCTCATTTTTTTCCCTTTTTTTTCCCCTTTTCCACCATGACCCCATGTTTCTAAGGGGAACCCACACTCTCTGTTTTTAGTTATTATCATTTATATATTGAAAAATTAATTTGGGATATGTTGCTCTCCTGGCAAGATTTTATTTCAGTCTCTATTTTTTAGGCCTTTATCTGCTTTTTACAGGATTTATTTTCTCTCTATAATCCTGTTAATGCCTATCACATACCTCAAGTTTTAGCACCTTTTAAACGCTTTATCTTTCTCGTTATTGCTTCGTAAAGACTAGTAGCACATAGGGTTCTTCTTGTTCCTTTTCTGCTTTTTCCATAAGGTAGTGTGTTCACAGGAATTTTTCAGAATATATGAGAAAAAGTCCCATTTTGGGGGGGGGGCTTTGTATGAGAGCTTATCCCAGTCTATGCCCTTTAAGGTTTTCCCGTAGGTGCTATGAAATTTGCCTCCTGAAGTTTAGAGTGTGGTTGCCCCTTCACTAACGCTCTTAGTAAAGCGTAATACAAAATCAATGATATTAGATCACTATTCCCAGGTCTCCCCCCAACTGTAGTTTGTACCTGTAAGGTCTGGTTGGTTAGGATAGGTCCAGCAGATGCCCCCCCCTCTTGTTGCTCCAGGAACTAGTTGCGACAGGTAATTGTTCTTTGTTGTGTTGACAAGAACCTGATACATTTGAAGACCTGCAGGTTTGCTGCCCCCCAGTCAATATCGGGTAATTTTGAAGTCCCCATGATAAGTACTTCAAATGCTTTGAAGCCGCATCCATTTCACTTATCAGCATTTCCTATGCTGACTCCATTATATTTGGAGCCTTTAACACACCCTAGTAATATTTTATTATTAGTTTTCCCTCCTCTTATCTCCACCAATAGGGACTCCACATTTGCGTTACTGATGTCATCTCGCCGGACGGGGCTTGAGGCAAGAATTCAAATATAAAAACAAACCCCTCCCCCTTTTTTATTTATACGATCCTTCGAAAAAGCTATAACCATCTATAGAAAACAGGCCCAGGCATAGAATACTGTCCAGCCATGTCTCGATGATAACACACATATCATATTTCGTTCCAACATCAAGAGTTCAGTTCCTCCATTTTGTTTGTGAGGCTTCTGGCATTGTGTACATAACTTATATGGTTTTCCCTGTCCCTATTCCTTTTGTCCTTATTCCCCAATCTCATTCCAGCCCCCTTCCTACCCCATGGAATATGACCCTTCCCAGCTCTCTATGGACACCGCTAGTTGCCCGCACAAGTGTAATTTGCCCTCCCACCAGGTCTCTAGTTTAAAACACTCCTACAACCTTCTAGCATTTTTTCCCCTAAAACAGCGGCCTCACCCTCCCCAATTGAGGGTGCAGCCCATACCCTTACTTGGTAGAGCCTGTAGCCCACAGAAAAGTCATCCCAGTTCTCCAGAACCCAAAAACCCTCCTTCCTACACAAACTTTTGAGCATTATTTTACCTTCCTTGATCTCCCCGCTATGCCTTTCTGTGTGGCACGTGGTCAGGAAGTATTTCGAGAAAATTACCTTGAGGTACTTGCCCTGAGTTATGGCCTAAATCTCTGAAAATCATTTTTAAGGAACCTTCCACTACCGTTAATTTGTCATAGTGCCAAAGTGGGACCATGACCGCTGGTCTCACCACCCCCCTCCCGTAATCCGTCAACCCGATCGAAACATGCCGCACGAACACGAGCACCCGGCAAACAACACAGGTCGGTCTGCACGGTTTGTGACAGATTGCCCTGTGTGTTCCCCTACGAAGGAATCTCCATACCAGCACTGTCTGACTTTGCCTTTGCTCCCATTACCCTTCTTACCGGCGCCAAGACAGTCCCCTGGTTGCAGCGGCCATGTCTTTCTGCCAGCGGGGGCGGTTTAAACCCAAGAACTGATATCCCCCTCATCCGCAAGCCTGGCAAACTTTACTGGGGGCACCAGATCAGGACTAGACTCTACAACTCTTCCCTCTACCCGCTTCTACATGTTACACAACTAGCTGCCCCTCCCTATGCACTCCATAATTCCCTCCCCACACCCATCTCCAGAGAGTTTGGCTCCAGGAGCCAGCAAACTTCGTTCCATATTATCAATTGCCGCAGCCTTGAAACTTGCTCATTTAGATCAGGAATTGGGCTTCCAGAGGAGCATTTTCACACCACCCCACACGCAAATTCCCCAGCGAACGGCGTTCAAGGAAAGCATCCATGGCACAGGATGTACACGTGTAGCAATGCCACTTATGGAGCCATAATTCTAATGGGATTACAATTATAAATATGCACAGAAAGCATTTACAGTAAAAAGTAACACAAAAAAAACAGAAGTTAACTGCTAAAGCCCTCAAACTTAAGTCCCTTAAACCTAAGTCACATTATGACAAGGCACACACTTGGGCTCAGGCACACTCGTGCCAAGCCACACACTGCTTTGCTAATGCTTTTTAAAGTTAGTCGGCCACAAAAATTGCAGAGCTCACTGCACAAGACGGGCTGCAAACCACCAGATGGGGATAAATGGAAAAATACATTTAATGCACCGGGGGAGGCATTTTTTTTGAATGATGGTTTGGTTGTTGTAATGCACCTGCAGTATTCCACAGTTTGTAAATAAATAAATTTTATGAGGACCTTTCGGTGCCAGAATATTGTGGGGTGGTATTTGAAATCACATACTTTTTTTCCACAGACTGAGGCCATCATGTATAAGCTGCTGAAAGGAGCCACAACATTCGTTAACAGTGATTATTGAATCAAAAATATAGTTCTTGCTAAGCGACTTGACCTATAAAGCTTGTTGGAGGTATTGATGGAATTGCTTTAATTTATTTTACTTATTTTAAAAGTTAGTAGTATCAATTATTAGCAAGATAGTAATATTATATTTCTATGTTAATAGCAAAAATCTTTAGTAACACATTATAGGTAGATTGTGGTATATACATAGTAGTACAATCTGCATATAGGGTATTTAAAGGAACGCTCCAATGATTGTCAGATAACCCGGCTGTGAGCTCTTGGGAGCTTTACAGGAGCACAAAAGTGGGGGCCCAAGTCAATGGTGTTTTTGAAATTCATACAAACCAAAGCCTCCCTGTGACTTAACAGAGATTTGTCAGGGTGCAGGGTAAGTTATAACTAGAGAAGGGCGAATTTGTTGAAATTGGTATTAGACCTGAATCCAAAATCATGATGAATTCCTGTTAAAAAGCAGGTATTCCTGCTGCAGGGAGTTAGGTAGGGTGTCGCAGAACATTGTTGTGCTATGCTCAAAAGATAGGGGAGTGTGGTTCGGTCTTTTCAAACAATGGCTGTGGTTGTAGTATGAACACACATGGAAAAGCAGCGCTCTAGAATCGCTTTCACTCTTCAATTCCAGGGCACTGACAGAGGCCAACTTCCCAAGAATGAAGTGAAATCGGGAGAATGCAGCCTGACAGGTAATGTCTGTGACAGCCGAAAGGATGAGCTGCGGGTCAAGATCCATATAACATCAAAGAGTGCACTCTATTTTACATGAATCAGATGATTTCAAGATTATGACAGAACCTGTTCTGTTAAATGCGGATTTACATGTAGAAACCCCAAAAATCGAGAGTGGAGAGTCTTGTCAGGCAGTATTTGCATTGACGTCAATGATCATTTTGCCCTTCTTTTCTTTTCAGTATCAGTGGCGCCTTTCAATTGTCACTAATCCATAATCATCAGTATTGCTTAAATACCTCCAGATATATATTATGCAAAACAAAAAGAAACGGTTTGGGGATACAAGATCCCGCAAAACGGCATTCCGGTGATTGGAGCAGAAATCCCTACAGAGAAAGTTTGTGGATTTTACACAGGAATTCTCTATTCACTTCAGCAACAAAAAAGAAAAGAAATGCTAGTTAGGGTCATTACAGAAATTCCACAAAAAATGGACACCCTGAGATTGGGCAGAAATCACTACAGAAAGTATGTGGATTTTACACGAATTTGTTATATTCATTTCAGCAACAAATAAGAACTGCTATTTGGTGTATACAGATCCCCCAAAATGCAGGGCCACCGGGAATGAAAGCAGAAATCACTCCAGAAAAACTATGTGGAATTTACACCCAGAAATTCTGAATTCTTCCTATTCACTTCAGCAGAAAAAAGAACTGCTATTTGGGGTATAGAGATTCCCCAAATGAGGCACCCTGGGATTGAAGCATTAATCACTCCAGAATCTATGGGGATTTTACACAGACTTCTTCCTATTCATTTCAGCAACAAAAAAGAACTGCTATTTGGGGTATACATATCCCCCAAAATGGACACCCTGGGATTGAATCAGAAATCACTACAGAAAGTATTTGGATTTTACACAGATTTCTTCCTATTCACTTCAGGAACAAAAAAGAACTGCTATTTGGGGTATACTGATCCTGCAACATGGACACCCTGGGAAAGGAGCAGAAATCAAAACAAAAAGTATGTGGATTTTACACAGAATTCTTCCTATTCCCTTCAGCAACAAAAAAAACCCTGCTTTTTGGGTTATAAAGATTCCCAAAACGGACACCCTGGGGTGGGAGCAGAATTCACTACAGAAAGTATGTGGATTTTACACAGATTA
>CM033641.1:140471448-140496539 GCA_019512145.1 Engystomops pustulosus | reverse complement strand
AAGAATCCTATTTATAGCAGCAAATAAAAAAAAGACTGCAATTTGGGTATACAGATCCCCCAAACAAGTCACACTGGGATTGAATGAGAAATCACTACAGAAAGTATGTGGATTTTAGACAGATTTCTTCCTATTCACTTCAGCAACAAAAATGAACTTCTATTTGGGGCAAACAGAACTCCCCAAAATATACACTCTGGGATATGAGCAGAAATCACTACAAAAAAATATGGCTTTTACACCATATGCTTCCTATTCACTCAAGAAACATATAAGAACTGCTATTTGGGGCATACAGATCCCCCAAACGAGACACCCTGGGATTGAATGAGAAATCACTACAGAAAGTATGTGGATTTTACACAGATTACTTCCTATTCACTTCAGGAACAAAAAAGAACTGTTATTTGGGGCATACAGAAGCCCCCCCCAAAAAGACATCCTGGGATAGGATCAGAAATCACTTAAAAAAATGTATATGGCTTTTACAAAGAATTATTCATATTCCTTTCAGGAACCAAAAAGAACTGCTATTAGGGGTATACAGATCCATTGCAACTGGAAAATATCTACTTTCAGGACACTTTATAAATCTGCTCCCTGAGTTTGAACAAGAAATAATCAGAAACTATTGGGGATGTGGAAACAGATTTCTTCCCTATTCACGTCAGCACAAAAAAGAACTGCGTATTTGGGGTTAAAGAATCCCAAAATGGACCCGTGTGTAGGACAAATCACGACAAATGTTACATAATCTTACACAGAATTCTCCTATTCCCTTCAGCAACAAAAAGAACTGCTATTTCGGTATACAGATCCCCAAAGGGACACCCTTCGATTGAAGCAGAAATCACTACCAGAAATTATTTGGATTGACACAGAATTCTTCCTATTCACTTCAGGAACAAAAAAAAATGGGCTATTTGGTCAAAACATAACCCCTGAAAATGAACACCCTGGATGGACAGAAATCACTTTTCAAAGCTATGTGGGTCTTACACAGAATTCTCCAATTCACATCAGCAAAAAAAGGAACTGCTTATTTGGGGTAAAGATCCCCAAACTAGACATCCCTGGGAAAGAAGCAGAAATCACTTGCCAGAACTATAGCGGATTTTACCATACTTCTTCCTATTCCCTTAATGCAATCAAAAAAGACGGCCATTTGGAGTATACAGATCCCCAAAAAAGACACACTGGATAGGAGGCAGAATCACTAAAACAAGGATTGGCTTTTACAAGATTCTTCCTATTCCTTCAGCAAAAAAAAGAACTGCTATTTGGGGGAATACAGATCCCCCAAAACGACACCCTGGAACATGAGCATTAATCACTACAAAAGATTAGGGCTTTTTTATGACACAGACTTCTTCTATTCACCTCATCAAAAAATAAAAACTGCTATTGGAGCATACAGATCCCCCAAATGAGACATCCTGGATTGAATGAGAAATCACTACAAAAAGTATGTGGATTTTACACATTTCTCTCCTATTCCACGTCAGCCCAACAAAAAAACTGCTATTTGGGGAACCGTTCCCAAAAAAAGATCACCCTGGGATTAGGCGAAATCACCCACCTACAAAAAGTAGTGGATTTTACAAAGAATTCGTCCTATTCCCTTCAGGACCAAAACACAACTGCTATTTGGGGTATACAGACCCCAAAATTGGACACCCTGGGGGTGGAGCAGAAATCAGTACAGAAGTATGTGGATTTTACCCAGATTCTTTCTATTCAACTTCAGCAACGAAAAAAGAACGCCATTTGGCGTAAACAGGATCCCCCCAAAGGGACACCCTGGGAAAATACCAGAAATCCTACATAAAATATGTGGTTTTTACACAGAATTCCTTCCTATACACAATCAGCAACAAAAAAACTCTGCGTTCGGGGTAGAACATATTCCCCCAAAACAAATATCCTAGGTTTGAAGCAGAAATGTGGCTTTTACACAGAATTCTTCCTATTCACTTCACACAAATAAGTTCTGCTATTTTTTTGGTTATAGATATCCCCCAACGAGGCACCCTGGGATTGAAGCAGAAATCACCCAGAATATATGGGGATTTTACACAACGTCTTCCTATTCACTTCAGCAAACAAAAAAACCAGCTATTTGGGGTCTACAGTCCCCAAAAAGGACACCCTGGATAGGAGCAGAAATCACTGAAAAAAGTATGTGGCTTTTAACAAGATTCTTCCTATTCAACGTCAGCAACCAAAAAGAAACTGCTTTTGGGTTATACCAGATCCTGCAACGGACACCCTGGAAAGGGAGCGGAAATCAAAACAAAAAGTATGTGGAATTTTCACATAATTCTTCCCTATTCCCTGTAAGCAGCAAAAACCCTGCTTTTTGGGGTATACAGATTCCCAAACGGACACCCTGGGTTTTGGGAAGCAGAATTCACTACAGAAAGTATGTGGATTTTACACAGCTTACTTGCTATTGACTCACAACAAAACTAACTGCTATTAGGATAAGTAGAATACAGGTACAAGGGAGTTACAATCCCCAAAAAGGACACCCTGGATTGAAGCAAATCGTTCCAGAAACTTGTGGATTTTTACACAGATTACTTTCTATTGACTCACGCAACAAAAAGAACTGCTATTTGGGGTATACAGATCCCTCAAAAAGAACACCACCCTGCCTGGATTGGGCGAGCAATCGCTACAGAAAGTAATGGATTTTACATTGAATTCTTCATATTCCCTTCAGCACAAAAATAACTGCTATTTTGGGTATACCAGTCCCACAAATGACAACCTGGGATTGAAAGCAGAAGTCACAGTAGAACTATGTGGATTTTACAAGAATTCGTCGTATCCCTTCACAACAAAAAAAGAACGCTATTTGGGGTAATAAACAGACCCCCAAAATGGACAGCCTTGAATTTTAGCAGAAAATTACTACAGAAATCTTTGGGATTTGACACGAATTATTCCTATTCACATCAGACAAATATTTTCACAGAATTCTCTATTTACGCAGCAAAAAAAAAAAAAGAGACTGCATTTGGGTATACAATCCCCCAAACGAGTCACACTGGATTGATGAGAAATCCCTTACAGAAGTATGTGGCTTTTCGACAGAGTTCTTCTATTCACTTTCAGCAATACAAAAGACTTCTATTTGGGTCATCATAACCTCCCCAAACAGACAACTCTGGAATATGAGCAGAATCCTCTACGAAAAAAAAATTATGCTTTCGCACCGTATGCCCTATTCACTTGGAACATATAAGAAATGCCTATTTGGGGGCATACAGATCCCCCAAACGGGAGACCCTTGGGATTGAATGCGAAATCACTACAGAAAAGTATTTGGATTTTACACGATTAACTTCCTATTCACCTCAGGAAGAACAAGAATGTTATTTGGGGCATACAGAACTCCCTAAATGACCCCTGGGATAGGAAGCAAATCACTTAAAAAAAAATGTAATACTGGCTTTTTACAAAGAATCCTTCCTATTCATTTCAGGAACCAAAAAGAAACTGCTATTAGGGGGTAACAGCTCCCCAAATGGACGACCCTGAGTTGAGCAGAAATTAACTCCAAAAACTTGTTGATTGTGAAACGATTTTTCCTTTCACTTCAGAAACAAAAAGAACTGCGATTTGGGGTATAACAGATCCCGCAAAATGGCACACCTAGTGATAGGAAAAAAAAAAAGCATAAATCACAACAAATTACATGAAGTTACACAGAATTCTTCCTATCCCTTTCAGGAAACAAAAAAGACTGCCTTTCGGGGTATACCGACCCCCCATGACACCTGGATTGAAAGCAGAAATCACTACAAACGTAGTTGATTTTACACAGAAATTCTTCCATTCACGTCGGAACAAAAAGAACTGCTATTGGGTCAAACAGAACCACTCAAAACGAACACCCTGGATAGGAGCATAAATTACTTCAAAGCTTATGTTGATTTTACACAGAATTCTTCCTATTCACACTTCATCAACAAAAAGAATTTCTATTTGGGAATACAGATCCCCCAACCGGACACCCTGGGATATGAGCAGAAATCACTAACTCAGAAACATGTGGATTTACACAGACTTCTTCCTATTCCTTTCAGCCTCAAAAAGAAACGGCCATTGGGGTTACAGATCCCAAAAAGGACAACACTGGGATAGGAAGCAGAAATCACACTAAAAAAAGGATGTGGCTTTGTTAACACAGAATTGTTCCTATTCCATCAGCAGAAAAAAAACGGCTATTTGGGTATACAGATCCCCCAAACCGGACCCCCTGGAACCTGAGCATAATCACTACAAAAAATTATTGCTTTTCACAACTTCTTCCTATTCACCTCAGCGAACATAAAAACGCTATTTGGGGCATAAACAGTTCCCCCAAATGATACTCCTGGATTGAATTAGAATCACTACAGAAATATGTGATTTTAAACCAGCTTTCTTCCTTATACACTCAGGAAAAAAGAACTCTATTTGAGGCATACAGAACTCCCCAAAACAGCCCACCCTCGTAGCTGAGTCAAAATTCACTGACGAGAAAAGATTATGGATTTTACACAGAGTCTTCCTATTCACGTCAGCAACTAAAAAAGAACTGCTATTTGGGGTATACAGATCACAAAAAAAGGACACCCTGGATAGTAGGGCGCAATCACCACCAAAGTCGGTGGATTTTTACAAAGAATTCTTCCTATTCCCTTCAGGAACCAAAATACAACTGCTATTTTTGGGGTATAACAATTCCAAAATGGACACCCCTGGGGTGGGAGCAGAAATCATTACAAAGTATGTGGATGTTACACAGCATTCTGTCTATTCACTTCCGCAACAATGATATACCTCCATTTGGCGTAAATATTCCCCCAAGGGACACCCCTGGGAAGAACCACAATCACTACATAAAACTGGGATTTTACACAGATTCTTCCTATAACACAATCAGCACAAAAAAAGAACTGCTTTTATAGGGTATTAGATTCCGCCCCAAACAGATATCCGAGTTTGCAGCAAATGTGCCGTTTACACATAAGTCTTCCTATTCCCTTCACAACAAATAAGTTCTGCTATTTGGGTAATGCCGATTCCTTTCCCAAAAAAGGATACACTGGATAGGAGCAGACATCACTAAAAAGGAGTGGCTTTTAACACAGAATTGTGTTCCTATTCACATTTTATTTTAATTCTTCATATTCCCCTTCAGCATCAAAAAAGACGGCCATTTGGGGTATCCAGATCCCAAACCAAAGGCACCCTGGGACATGATCCATATATCACTACAAAAAATTATGCTTTTACAAAGAAATCTCCTATTCACTCACAGAAAAAGACTGCTTTTGGGGCAACAAATCCCCCAATTAGACATCTGGGATTGTGAAAAAATTACTACAAAACTATGTGGATTTACACAGATTTCTTCATATTCACCTCAGGAAGAAAAAAGACTTTATTTGTGGCATACCAGAAGCCTCCTAAAGGACCCCGGGATAGAAGCAGAAATACTTAAAAATTTATAGGGCTTTTACAAAGAATTCTTCCTATTCCATTTCAGGACCCAAACGAACTGCTATTAGGGTTACCGATCCCCCAAAATGAACACCCTAGTTTAGCAAATAACCTCCAAACTATTTTGATGTGACAATTTTTTCCTATTCACTTCAGAAACAAAAAAGACCTGCTATGGGGGTATACAGATCACCCAAAATGGACACCTGTGATATGAGCAGAAATCAACTCAATGTACATGAATTTTACACAGAATTGTCCTATTTCACTTCAGAAAACAAAAAAGACTGCTGATTCCGGGGTATACAGATCCCCCAATGGACAAACCCTGGGATTGAAGCGAAATCACTGATAGAAAGTATGTGGATTTTACACAGAATTCTTCCTATTCCTTCAGGAACAAAAAGACTGCTTTGGGGTATACAGATTCCCAAAAAGGACACCATGGGAATATTGGTGAAATCACTACCAAAAGTAGGTGGCTTTTAAGAAAACAGATTCTTCCCTATTTCCCTTTAGGAACAAAAGCAACTGCTATTTGGGGTATAAAGAACCCCCAAAATGGACACCCGGGGATAGAATAAGAAATAACTCCAGAACTATTGTATTTTAAAAACAGATTTTTTCCTTTCACTTCAGGAACAAAAAAGAACTGCTACGTTGGGTATACAGATCCCACAAACTGGACATCCGGTGAGAGGAGCAAATCACCTACAAAGTATATGGATTTTTCATTGATTTTCATATTCCCTTCAGACAACAAAACAGAACTGCTATTTGCGGTATACAATGCCCAAAATGGACAACCCTGGGGTGGGAGCAGAAATCATTACGAAAATATATGGCTTTTACACAGATTCTCCTATTCACATCAGCAAAAAAAGAACTGCTATTTGGGGTAGAGATCCCCCAAAAACTAGACCCCTGGGAAAGATGCAGAATCATTACAGAAACTATGTGGATTTTTAACAGACTTATTCCCTATTCACATCAAGCAACAAATGAAACGCCATTTGGGAGTATCAGATCCCCCAAACAAGACCACCTGGAAGTGAGCAGAAACACTAAACAGAACTATGTGCTTTACAGAATTCCCTTCCTATTCACTTCAGCGAAAAAAGAACTGCTATTTGGGGTATACTACTTGCCCAAATATTGACACCACTGGGATTGGGAAGCCTAATATCTCACATAAATCTAATGGGATTTTACACAGCAATTCTTCATATCATTTCAAGGCACAAAAACGAACTGCTAGTTTGGGTCACTAGATACCCCAAATACAACACCCTGTGATTGATAGGAAATCACTCCAGAACTTAGTAAAATAATGTAGTTACTTTGGATAAATAATGGACCCTGGATAGGGCAAACACACATAGTTTACAGTTCCCTATGTCACTTCAGGAACAAAAAAGAACTGCTATTTGGGGGTATAGCAGAACCCTGCAAATAAGACACCCTGAGAAAGGCGCAGAAATCAACTACTCAACACTATGTGGATTGTTACAAGCAATTCTTCCTATTCCACTTCAGCCACCCAAAAAAACACTGCTTTATGGGTAATAAATTCCCAAAACGGACAAAACCTGGGTTGGGTAATCAGAATCACTACGAGAATATGTGGAGTTTTACAACAGATTACTTCCTATTACTTTCAGCAACCAAAAAAACTGCTAAGTTAGGATACAGATTCACCCAAAAAGGACACCGGGGATTTGAAGTAAAATCCGCTACAGAAACTATGTGCTATTTTACACAGATTACTTCTATTCCACTTCATCAACAAAAAAGAATTCTATTTTTGGGGTATACAGATCCCACAAGACATGACAACCCTGTGAATAGTATCCAGAAATCACTAGAGAAAGTATGTGGTATTTTACACAGAATTCTTCCGATCCTTAAGCAACAAAAAAAACTGCTATTTGGGTATACAGATCCCCCAAAAGGACACCCTGGGATTTGAGCAGAAATCGCACAGTAAACTATGTGGAGTTACATGAATTCCATATCCCTTCAGCACAAAAAAGAACTGCTATTTGGGTATACAGATCCCACAAAAGAACAACACCTGGGATTGAAGCGAAATCACAGTAGAACCTATTGGATTTTACAAAGAATTCTTCCTATCCACTTCAGCAACAAAAAAGGAACTTGCTATTTGGGGTATACAATCCCCCAATGACAGCCTGGAATTAAGCAGAAATCACACAGAAGTATGTGGATTTTACACAGATTATTCCTATTCATATCAAAACAAAGATTTTACACGTCTTATTTTCTTTGCTCTAGAACTAGCAAGAATCCTATTTAACCGCAAATAAAAAAGACTGCAATTTGGGATAACAATCCCCCAAACAAGTACACTGGGATGAAATGAGCAAATCACTACAAAATATGGGAATTTTAGAACAGATTTCTCCTATTCACTTCAGCAACAAAATAACTTCTATTTGGGCAAACAGAACCCCCAAACATACACTCTGGATATGAGCAGAACTCACTACAAAATATGGCTTTTACACCATATGCTTCCTATACCAAAAACGTAGAACTGCTTTTGGGCATACAGATCCCCAAACGAGCACCCGGATGATGGGAAATCACTAACGAAAGTTGTGATTGTACACAGTTACTTCTATTCCTTCAGGAACAAAAAGAACTGTTTATTTGGGGCATGCAGAAGCCCCCCCAAAAAGACACCTGGGATAGGATCAGAAAATCACTTAAAAAATGTATATGGCTTTTACAAAAGTTTTCCTATTCCTTTCAGGAACCAAAAAGAACTGCTATTAGGGGTATACAGATCCCGCAAATGGACACCCTGAGTTTGAAGCAGAAATAACTCTCAGAAACATGTGTATGTGAAAGCAGATTTCTTCCTATTCACTCATCAACAAAAAAAGAACTGCTTTTGGGGTATACCAGATCAGTGCGCATGCTCAGACACTTACAGTCAATCTGGAAGGCACATGCCAGTCCTCAAGCGCCAAAGTTGATCGGATCCCCCGGTAAGCGCACGGGGGATCCGATCAACAGCGCAACAAACACCCTTACACGCCGTCGGTCACTTGACCGCGGCGTGTAAGGGGTTACACCCCCGATTGGAGCCGTCTCCAATCCGGTGTTAGCGCAGGCTGTCACCTGTGATAACAGCTGACAGCCGCTGCTTTGGTGCCGGCTCCGTTCGTGACCTGCCAGAAGCAGGACATTATAGAACACCCCGTGCGCTAATATCGATACCAGGACGTACTATACGTCCTGGTGCGCCTAGGGTTAAGCAACAAAAGAACTGCTATTTGGGGTATCAGCACCCGCAAAATAGACCCCTTGGAAATGGATCAGAAATAACTACAGAAACTATGTGGATTTTTATCAGAATTATTCCTATTCACATCAGCAACAAATGCAAAACTGCTATTTGGGGTATACAGATCCCCAAACGGACAACCCTGGAGAATGAAGCAATAATACCAAAACTATTTGGATTTTCACGAATTCTTCCTATTCACTTCAGCAATAAAAAAGAACTGCTATTTGGGGTAACAGTTTCCCCAAAATGGACACCCTGGAATTGAAGCAGATATCACTATAGAAATTAGTGGATTTACACACAATTTCCTTCTATTCACTTTAGGAGCAAAAAAGAACCTCTATTTGGGGCACATAGATCCCCAAAAACGAAACACCCGGGATTGATGATGAACACTCCAGAAACTATTTTTAGTAACAAATAGTATAAATGTAGTTAAACAGCTATTTGTAGTAATGCAAACCCCCCAAAATGGACGCCCTGGGATAGGAGCAGAATCATTCACTACAGAAATTGTGGATTTGAACACAGATTTCTTCCTATTCACTTAGTAGCAACAAAAAAGAACTGCTATTTAGGGTATACAGAACCCCTCAAACAAGACCCTGAGAGAAAGCAGAAATCACTCTCAGAAAACTTGTAGAATTGTACACACAATTCTTCCTATTCACTTCAGCAACAAAAAAAGAACTGCTATTAGGGGTATACAGATCCTCAAAAACGGACACCCTGGAATAGTATCAGAAATCACTAGAGAAAGTTTTGGATTTTAACACAGAATTCTTCCTATTCACTTCAGCAACAAAAAGAACTGCTATTTGGGGTATACAGATCCCCCAAAAAGGACACCCTGGGATTTGAGCAGAAATCGCTACAGAAACTATGTGGATATTTCACAGAATTCTTCCTATTCACTTAAGCAACAAAAAAGAATTGCTATTTGGGGCATACAGATCCCACAAAATGGACACCCTGTGATAGGAGCAGAAATCACTACAAAAAGTATGTGGATTTTACATTGAATTCTTCATATTCCCTTCAGCAACAAAAAAGAACTGCTATTTTGGGTATATAGATCCCACAAAATGAACAACTTGGGATTGAAGCTGAAATCACAAGTAACCTATGTGGATTTTTACAAAGAATCTTCGTATCCACTTCAGCAACAAAAAAAACTGCTATTGGGGGATACAATCCCCAAATGACAGGCCTGGAATTTAAGCAAAATCACTACAGAAAGTATGTGGATTTTACACAGAATTATTCCTATTCATATCAGAAACAAAGATTTTACACAGTCTTATTTTTATTTGCTGCTATAAATAGGAAGAATCCTATTTATAGCAGCAAATAAAAAAAAGACTGCAATTTGGGTATACAGATCCCCCAAACAAGTCACACTGGGATTGAATGAGAAATCACTACAGAAGTATGTGTGATTTTAACAGATTTCTTCCCTATTCACTTCAGCAAACCAAAATGAACTTCTATTTTGGGGCAAACAGAACTCCCCAAATAACACTCTGGATATGAGCAGAAATCACTACAAAACAAAATATGGCTTTTTACACCATTGCTTCCTATTCACTCAGAAACTATAAGAACTGCTTTTGGGGCATACAGATCCCAAACGAGACACCCTGGATTGAATGAAAATCACTACAGAAGTAATGGATTTTACACGATTACTTCCTATTCACTTCAGGAACAAAAAAGAACCTGTTTTTGATTTGGGCATACAGAAGCCCCCCCCAAAAAGACATCCTGGGATATCAGAAATCACTTAAAAAATGTATATGGCTTTTACACAAGAATATTCATTTCCTTTCAGGAACCAAAAGAACTGCTATTAAGGTATACAGATCCGCAAAATGGACACCCAGTTTGAAGCGAAATAACTCCAAACTATGGTGGATGTGAACAGATTTCTTCCTATTCACTTCATCACAAAAAAGAACTGCTATTTGGGGTTCAGATCAGGCGCATTCTCAGACACTTTACAGTCAGATCTGGAACGCACATGCCATTCCTTCAGAGCTGCCCGAGTTGATCGATCCCCTTGGTAAGCGGCACGGGGGCCGATCAACAGCGCAACACCCTTACAAACGCCCCGGTCATGCTTGACCGCGGCATGTAAGGGGTTAACATCCCCCGATCGAGCCGGCTCCGATCGCGGTGTTTAGCGCGGCCTGTCACCTGTGATAAACAGCTGACAGCCGCTGCTTCTGGTGCCGGCTCCGTTCGTGAGCCAGTGCCAGAAGCAAGGACATTATAGAACATCCCCGTGCGCTAAAGTATCTAGACCAGGGACGTACTATACGACCTGGTGCGCCTAGTGGGTTAACGCAACAAAAAAGAACTCTATTTGGGGTATACAGAACCCGCAAATAGACAACCCTTTGGAAGGATCAGAATTAACTACAGAACTATGTGATTTTATAACAGAATTATCCTATTCACATCAGCCACAAATGAAACTGCTATTTGGGTATACAATCCCCCAAAACGGACACCCTGAGAATGAACAGAAAAACTCCAGAAACTATTTGGATTTTACACAGAATTCTTCCTATTCACTTCAGCAATAAAAAAAGAACTGCTATTTGGGGTATACATTCCCCAAATGGACACCCTTGGATTGAAGCGATATCACTATAGAAATTATGTGGATTTTACACCAATTCTTTCATATTCACTTTTAGAGCAAAAAGAACCTCTATTTGGGCCATAGATCCCCAAAACGACCCCCCTTGGAGATGATGATGAAATCACTCCAGAAACATTTGTAGTATACAATAGTATAAATGTAGTATACAGCTATTTGTATATACAAATCCCCCAAAATGGACGCCCTGAAGGAGCAGAAATCACTACAGAAATATGTGGATTTTACACAGATTTCTTCCTATTCACTTTAGCAACCAAAAAAAAAACTGCTATTTTAGGGTATACAGAACCCCTCAAAACAGACAACCCTGAGAATGAAGCAGAAATCCACTCCAGAAACTATGTAATTGTACACACAATTTCTTCCATTCACTCATCAACAAAAAAGAACTGCTATTAGGGGTATACAGATCCTCAAAACGGACACCCTGGAAATGTATCCGAAAATCACTAAGAAAGTATGTGGATTTTACACAGAATTCTTCCTATTCACTTCAGCAACAAAAGAACTGCGATTTGGGTATACAGACCCCCAAAAAGGACACCCTGGGTATTTGAGCAGAAACTCGCTACAGAAAATATGTTGATATTTCACAAGAATCTTCCTATGCACTTAGCAACAAAAAATAATTGCTATTTGGGGCTACAGATCCCCCACATGACAACCCTGTGATAGGAACAGAATCACTACAAAAAGTATGTGGTTTTACTGATTCTTCATATTCCCATTCACAAACAAACAAGACTGCTATTTTGGTACTATGATCACAACAATTAAACAACTTGGGATTGAAGCAGCAAATCACGTAAACCTCTGTGGATGTTAATACAAAGAATTTTCGTTATCCACTTCAGCATACAAAAAGAACTGCTATTGTGGGTATCCATCCCCCCAATGGACAGCCTGGAATTTAAGCAGCAATCACTACGAAAGTTTGTGGATTTTAACACGAATTATTCATTCTATCAGAACAAAGTAGTTTACAGCAGTCTTATTTTGTTATTGCTGCTATGAATATGGAAGAATCCTTTTATGCGCAAACTAAAAAAAGACTGCAATTTGTGGTTCCACAGATCCCCCAAAAAGTCCACTCCAGGATTGAATGAGAATCTCCTACAGAAGGATGTGGATTTTAGACAGATTTCTTCCTATTCCCTTTCACAACCAAAAAATGAACTTCTTTTGGGGCAACCGACTCCCCAAAATATACACCTTGGGATCTGAGCAGAAATCCACTACAAAAAAATTGGCTTTTTAACAACCATTGCTCCTTTCACTCAAGAAACATATAATGAACTGCTATTTGGGGCATACAAGATCCCCCAAACGAGACACCCTGGGATTGATGAAAATCCTACGAAAGTATGTGGATTTTATACACAGATTACTGCCTATTCACTTCAAGGAACAAAACAAGAACTGTTATTTGGGGCATATGGACACCCTGGCAGATTTTCTCAAGCTGTCTGAAAGTCAGAAAATATTTCTAGTGCCACTCCTCAGCTTTCCATTTTAACCAAATGCTCATAGAATATTTTAAAGGGGAGCTTTTATGTTCCCATGCAACTTGGAAAATATCTGGACTTTCATCGGACACTTGTAAATAAATCTGCTTCCCTGAGTTTGAACAAATAATAATCCAAACTATGTGGGATGTGAAACAGATTTCTTCCCTATCACTGTCAGCAATCAAAAAAGCTGCTATTTGGGGTATAAAAGATCCCGCAAAATGGACCCAGTGTGATAGAGCCGAAATCACACAAAATGTACATAAATTTACACAGATATTCTCCTATTCCCTTCAGAACAAAAAGAACTGCTATTCCCGGGGTATACAGATCCCAAGGGACACCTGGCGTGTCATTGAACATCAAGCAGAATATCCTTACAGTATAGTTAGTTTGGATTTGACACAGAATTCTTTCCTTATTCACTTATCGTAGTGAACCATAAAAAAAATGCGCTATTTGGTCCAAACAGAACCCCTGAAAATGAACCCCTGGGATAGAGCAGAAATCACTCTTTCGAAACAGCTATTGTGGGTACTACAACACAGAATTCTTCCAATTCACAATCAGCAAAACAAAGAACTGCTTTTTGGGGTAGAGTAATCCCCCAAATCTAGGAGCACCCCTGTGGAAAGAAGCAGAAATCACTTTCGCCAAAAACTATGGCGGATTTTAACCAGACTTCTTCCTATTCCCTTAATCATCAAAAAAGAAACTGCCATTTGGAGTATACAGATCCCCAAAAAAGACACACTGGAATAGAGGCAGAATCTCACTACAAAATCAAGGATTGGCTTTTACAAAGATTCTTCCTATTCCTTCAGCAGAAAAAAAACTGCTATTGGGGAATACAATCCCCCAAACGACACCCTGGGAAACGTGAGCATTAATCCTACAAAGATTATGGGCTTTTTTATGCACAGAACTTCTTCCTTTCACCTCAGCAACAAAATAAAAACTGCTATTTGAGCATACGGATCCCCGCAAATGAACGACATCCTGGGATTGAATGAGAAATCACTTACAAAAGTATGTGGAATTTACACAGTTTCTTCCTATTCCACTCGCAACCAAAAAAACGCTATTTGGGTATACCGATTCCCAAAAAAAGGATCAACCCTGGGATATAGGCGAACATCACACCACGAAAAAGTAGTGGATTTACCAAAGAATTCTCCATATTCCCTTCAGGACCAAAAACAACTGCTATTTGGGGTATACCAATCCCAAAATGGACACCCTGG
The DNA here is from genome assembly GCA_019512145.1 of Engystomops pustulosus. NCBI lineage: Eukaryota > Metazoa > Chordata > Amphibia > Anura > Leptodactylidae > Engystomops > Engystomops pustulosus. The sequence goes on along the minus strand of CM033641.1, from coordinate 140,482,307 downwards.
GGGTGGAGCAGACATCATACAGAAACGTATGTGGATTTACCAGATTCTTGTCTAATTTCAACTTCACAACAAAAAGAACTGCCATTGGGCGTAACATGATCCCCCAAAGGGACAACCCTGGGAAAATTACCAGAATATCCTACTAAAATGTGGTTTTTTACACAGAATTCTTCCTATACCATCAGCAACAAAAAAACTGCTTGTTCGGGGTAGACATTTCCCCCAAAACAGAATAGCCTAGGTTTGAGCAGAAATGTGGCTTTTACACAGAATTCTTCCTATCAACTTCACAGCAATACGTTCTCTATTTTTGGTTATAGATACCCCCAAACGAGGCACCCTGGGATTGAAGCAGAAATCACCCTCCAGAATATATGGGGAGTGTACACGAACTTCTTCCTATTCATCTACTTCACAACAAAACGAAACAGCTATTGTGGGGTATACAGATCCCCAAAAAGGACCCCCTGGATAGGAGCAAATCACTGAAAAAAGTTAATGTGGCGTTTAACAAGATTCTTCCTATTCACGTCAGCAAACCAAAAAGAAACTGCTATTTCTTGGGTTATACCAGATCCTGCAACATGACACCCTGGAAAAGGGTCAGGGAATCAAAACAAAAGTATGTGGAATTTATCACATAATTCTTCCCTATTCCCTGTAATCACAAAAACCCTGCTTTTTGGGGTATACAGATTCCAAAAAAACGGACACCCTGGGTTTGGGAGCAGCATTCACTACAGAAAGTAATGTGTATTTTACAACAGACTTACTTGTATTGACTCACAACAAAATAAAACTGGCTATTAATAGAGAATCAGGAGGAGTTCCCCAAAAAGGATCACCCTGGATCTGAAGCACAATCGTTCCAGAAACTATGTGGATTTTACACAGATTACTGTCTATTGACTCAGCAACAAAAAAGAACGCTATTTGGGTATACAATCCCTCAAAAAAAGAACACCCCGGCCTGGATTGGCGAAATCGCTAACCGGAGAAAGTCATGGATTTTACATTGCAATTCTTCAATATCCCTATCAGCACAAAAATAACTGCTATTTTGGGTATAACAAGTCCCACAAATGAACAACCTGGGATTGAAAGCAGAAGTCACAGTAAGAACTATGGGATTTTAACAAGAATTCTTTCGTATCCCCTTCACACACAAAAACGCTATTTGGGGGTAATAACAGACACCCAAAATGACAGCCTGAATTTTAGCAGAATTACTTACAGAAAGTAGTTTGGATTTGACACTGAATATTCCTATTCCCATCATCCAGACAAATAGGTTTTCAACAGAAGTCTTCCTATTTACGACAGCAAAAAAAAAAAAAAAGAGACTGCAATTTGGGTATCAATCCCCCCAAACGAGTCACCTGGATTGATGAGAATCTCCTACAGAAAGATGTGATTTTGACAAGTTCTTCCTATTTCACTTTCAGACAATCAAAATGAACTTCTATTTGGGCATCAGACCTCCCCAAACAGAGCAACTCTGGAATAGGCTCAGAATCCATCTACAAAAAAAATTATGGGCTTTTCGCACCGTATGACCCCTATTCACTATGAACATAAAGAATGCTATTTGGGGCATACGATCCCCCAAACGTGGAGACCCTGGGATTGAATGGAAATCACTACAGAAAGTATTTGATTTTACACGTTAACTTCCTATTCACTCAGGAAGAACAAGAAATGTTATTTGGAGGGCCATACAGAACCTCCCTAAATGACAACAACAACCGGGGATAGGAGCAGGCAAATCACTTAAAAAAAATTATATATGCTTTTTACAAAAGAATCTTCCTATTCAGTTCACAGGAACCAAAAAGAAACTGCTATTAGGGGGTATACAAGCTCCCCAAATGGACAAACTCCTGAGTTTGAAGCAGAAATAACTCCAAAAACTATTGTTGGATTGTGAAACAGATTTTTCCTGTTCACTCAGAAACAACAAGCACTGCTGATTGGGGGTATAACAGATCCCGCAAAATGGCAACCTAGTGATAGGACAAAAAAGATAATCACTACACAAATTACATGAATGTATCACAGACTTCTTCCTTCCCTTTCAGAAACAAAAAATGAACTGCCTATTCGGGGTATACGACCCCCAAGGGACACCCTGGATTGAAGCAGAAATCACTACAAACGTATTGGATTTTACACAGAATTCTTCTCCTATCACTCAGGAACAAAAAAGAACTGCATTAGGGTAAACAGAACCCCCCAACGAACACCCTTGGTAGTGAGCAAAATTACTTATCAAGCTTTGTTGATTTTAACACAGAATTGCTTCCTATGTCACACTTCATCAACAAAAAGAATTCTATTTGGGAATACAGATCCCCCAAACCGGACCACCCGGGATAGAGCCAGAAATCACCTAATAGAAACTATGTGGATTTACACAACTTTCTTCCTATTCATTCAGCAGCTCAAAAAAGAACTGCCATTTGGGGTATAAGTTCCCAAAACAGGACAACACTGGGATAGGAGCAGAAATCACATAACAAAAGGATGTGGCTTTTTACACAGATTGTTGCCTATTCCATCCAGCAGAACAAAAACGGTATTTGGGTATACGAGATCCCCCCAAAACGGACGCCCCTGGAACATGAGCATATCACTACAAAAAATTATTGCTTTTACACAACTTCTTCCTATTCACCTCAGCAAACAAATAAAAAACACGCTATTTGGGGCATAACAGTTCCCCCGCAAATGATACTCCTGGGGGACTTGAGAAGAATCACTACAAGAAATATGTGATTTTAACAGACTTTCTTCCTATATCACACTCGGACAAAAGAACTCTATTGAGGCATAGCAGAACTTCCCCAAAAACAGCCACCCTCTGTACTGAGCAAAATCACGAGATGAAAAATTATGGAGTTTAACCGATTCTTCCTATTCACGTCCAGCAACAAAAATAACTGCTATTTGGGGTATATCAGATCACAAAAAAAGGACACCCTGGATGAGTATGGGCGCAATCACCACAAAGTGGTGGATTTTACAAAGAGATTCTTCCTATTCCTTCAGGAACCAAAATACATATGCTATTTTTGGGGTATAACAATTCCCAAAATGGACACCCTGGTGGAGGAGCCAGAATCATTACCAAAGTATGTGGATTTTACACAGAATTCTGTCTATTCACTTCCGCAAAATATATAACCTGCCATTTGGCGTAAATAGATCCCCCAAGGACACCCGGGGAAGAAACCAACAATCAACTACATAAAACTGTGGATTTTACACAGATTCTTCCTATAACAAATCAGCAAACAAAAAAAGAACTGCTTTTATAAGGGGTAATTATGATCCCCCAAACGATATCCAGAGTTTTGGCAGCAAATGTGCCGTTTACACAAGAAGTCTTCCTATTCCCTTCACAACAAATAAGTTCTTGCTATTTGGGTAATTGCCGATTCCTTTCAAAAAAGGATACACTGGGATAGTACAGAAATCAACTAAAAAAAGGATGTGGCTTTTAACCAGAAAATTGTTCCTATTCACAGTTTTATTTTAAATTCTTCATATTCCCCTTCAGCATCAACAAAAACGGCCATTTGGGGTATACCAGATCCCCAAAGCACCTGAGCAGACATTAACAACCCTGGGACAGAAAATCTACAAAATAGCTTTTACAAAAATCTCCTATTCACTCACCAGAAAAAGACTGCTTTTGGGGCAACAAATCCCCCAAATTAGACATCCTGGGTTGATAAAAATATTATCTACAAACTATGTGGATTTTACACCAGATTTCTTCATATTCACCTCAGGAAGAAAAAAGAACTGTTATTTGGGCATACCAAAGCCTCCTAAGGACACCCTGGATAGAAGCAGAAATACACTGTAAAAATTGTATAGGGCTTTTACAAAAGAATTCTTCCTATTCCATGTCAGAGACCAAAAGAACTGCTATAGGGTTTACCGATCCCCTCCAAAATGAACACCCTGAGTTTAGCAGAATACCTCCAAAAACTATGTTTGATGTGAACATATTTTTTCCTATTCACTTCAGAAACAAAAAGAGACCTGCTTATGGGGTACATACGGATCACCCAAAATGGACACCTTGTGATATGAGCAGAAATCACTCAAGTACATGAATTTTACACAGAATGCTTCCTATTCCTTCAGAAAACAAAAAAGAACTGCTGATTCGTGGTATACAGACCCCCAAGGACAAACCCTGGGATTGAAGCGAAATCACTCGATAGAAAGTATGTATTTTAGCACAGAATTCTTCCTATTCCTTCAGGAACAAAAAAAGAACTGCTTTTTGGGGTATACAGATCCCCAAAAAAGGACAACCATGGGAATCATGTGAAACACTACAAAATGTAGGTGGCTTTTACAAGAATCCTAACAGATTTTTCCAATCTATTTCCCTTTAGCGAAAAAAGCAACTGCTTTTGGGTTAAAAAGAACCCCCAAAATGGACAACCTGGGGTAGAATAAGAAATAACCTTCCAGAACTAATGTGGATTTTAAAACAGATTTTTGTCCTTTCACTTCAGGAACAAAAAGAACTCTGCTACGTTGGGGTATACAGATCCCACACAACTGGACAATCCGGTGAAGGAGCAAATCAGCTGGCTACAAAAAGTATATGGATTTTTACATTGAATTTCTTCATATTCCCTTCAGCCACAAAAAACAGAACTGCTATTTGCCGGTATACAGATGCCCAAAATGGACAACCCTGGGGTGGGAGCAGAAATCATTACCGAAAATATATGGCTTTTACACAGAATTCTCCTATCCACATCAGCAAAAAAAATGAACTGCTAGTTGGGGTAGAGATCCCCCAAAACGTAGACCCCTGGGAAAGAGCAGAATCCATTTACAACCGAAAACACTATGTGGATTTTACACAGACTTCTTCCTATTCACTTCAGCACAAAATGACGGCCATTTGGAGTATCCGAATCCCAAAAAAGACACAACTGGATAGGAGCATGAAATCACAAAAAATGATGTGTCTTTTACAAGAATTCTGTCCTATTCACTTCCGGCAGAAAAAAGAACTGCTATTTGGGGTATAGAGACATTCCCCAAGAGCACCCTGGGATTGGGAAGCTTAATCACTCCAGAATCTATGGGGATTTTACACAGACTTCTTCGCCTATTCATGTCAGCACAAAACAAACATGCCTATTTGGGGTATATATCCCCCAAATGAGACACCCCTGGTGATTGAATCATAATACTACAGAAAAGTATTTGGATTTTACCAACATTTTCGTTCCTATTACCTTTCAGGAAAAAAAGAACTGCATTTGGGGTATACTGATCTCTGCACATGGACAACCCTGGGAAAGGAGTCAGAAATCAAACAAAAAGTTATGTGGATTTACATCAGAATTCTTCCTATTCCCTTCATGCACACCAAAAAACCCTGCTTTTTTGGGTATAAAGATTTCCCAAACGGAACCGCTTGGGGTTGGATCAGATTCACTTACAGAAATATGGTGGATCTACACGATTACTTGCTATTGACTTCAGCAACAAAAAGAAACTGCTATTTAGGATATACAGATACCAAAAAGGACCCCACCCGGGATTGAAGTAGAAATCCCCACTCCAAAATTATTGTGTATTTTACACAGATTACTTGCTATTTCTTCACTTCAGCAACAAAAAAGACTCTATTTGGGTATACAGATCCTCAAAACGTACAACCCATGAATAGTATCAGAAATCACCTAAGAGAAAGTAATGGTGGTATTTTACACAGATTCTTCCATTCCTTAAGCAACAAAAAGAACTGCTAATTTGGGGTATACAGATCCCCAACACAAGGACAACCCTGGGATTGGAGCAGAAATCGCTACAGAAACTATGTGGATTTTACCATGAATTCTTCATTCCGTTCAGCAAACAAAAAGACTGCTATTTGGGTATACATGATCCCACAAAATGAACAACCCTGGGATTGAAGCACGAATCACAGTAGAACCTATTGATTTTACAAAGAATTCTCTATCCACTTCAGCCAACAAAAAAGGAACTGCTATTTGGGGATACAGTAGCCCCCAAATGGACAGCTGGAGATTTAAGCAGAAATCACACAGAACGTATTGTATTTTTACACGAATTATTCCTATTCATATCAAAACAAAGTTTTACACACGAGTCTTATTTTTCTTTGCTCTAAAACTAGGAAAGAATCCTATTTATAGCCGCAAATAAAAAAAGACTGCAATTTGGGATATACAGTATCCCCAAACACGTCACTGTGATTGATGAGAAATACTACAAAATATGTGTGATTTTAGAGACAGATTTCTCCTAATTCACTTCTACAACAAAAATAACTTCTATTTGGAGGCCAACAGACCCCCAAACCATACACTCTGGATATGAGCCAGAACCCTACAAAAAAACTTATGGCTTTTACACCATATTGCTTTCCTATTACATCAGAAACATAGAAGAACTGCTATTGGGGCATAACGATCCCCAACGAGACACCCGGATGAATGGAATCACTAAAGAAAGTATGTGGAATTTTACACAGACTTCACTTCCTATTCACTTCAGGAACCAAAAAGAAACTGTTCTTTGTGCATGTGATCCTATTTATAGCAGCAAATAAAAAAAAGACTGCAATTTGGGATATACAGATCCCCCAAACAAGTACACTGGGATTGAATGAGAAATCACTACAGAAAGTATGTGGATTTTAGACAGATTTCTTCCTATTCACTTCAGCAACAAAAATAAACTTCTATTTGGGGCAAACAGAACTCCCCAAAACATACACTCTGGGATATGAGCAGAAATCACTACAAAAAAATTATGGCTTTTACACCATATGCTTCCTATTCACTCAAGAAACATATAAGAACTGCTATTTGGGGCATACAGATCCCCCAAACGAGACACCCTGGAATTGAATGGGAAATCACTACAGAAAGTATGTGGATTTTACACAGATTACTTCCTATTCACTTCAGGAACAAAAAAGAACTGTTATTTGGGGCATGCAGAAGCCCCCAAAAAAGACACCCTGGGATAGGATCAGAAATCACTTAAAAAAATGTATATGGCTTTTACAAAGAATTATTCCTATTCCTTTCAGGAACCAAAAAGAACTGCTATTAGGGGTATACAGATATGACACCCTGGAAAAGGATCAGAATAACTAACAGAAACTATGTGGATTTTTATCCAAATTATTCTATTCACATCAAGCAACAAATAGCAAACTGCATTTGGGGTATACAGATTCCCCCAAACACGGACCCCGTGGAGAATGAGTCAAAATAACTCCCAGACAACTATTTGATTTTACACCGAATTCCTTTCCTATTCCTTCAGCACTAAAAAAGAATGCTATTTGGGGTATACACAGTTTCCCCAAAATTGGACACCCTGGAATTGAAGCATGATCATCACATATAGAAATTAGTGGATTTACACACAATTTCTTCTATTCCACTGTAAGGAGCAAAAAGACCTCTACTTTGGTGCACATAGATCCCCAAAAACGAACACCCTGGATGATGATGAGAAAATGCACTCCAGAAACTATTTAGTTATCAAATATATAAATTAGTATACACAGCTATTTGTAGTATACAAATGCCCCCCAAAATGGACGCTCCTGGGATAGGAGCTAGAATACTCACTACAGAAATGTTGGATTTACAACACGATTTCCTTCCTATTCACTTAGCAAAAAAAGAACGCTATTTAGGGTATACAGAACCCCTCAAACGACAACCCTGAGAGGAAAGCAGAAATCACTACTCAGACACTATGTAGGATTGTACAACAATCTTCCTATTCACTTCAGTCCCAACAAAAAGAACTGGCCTAATTAGGGGTATACAGATCCTCCAAAACGGACAGAAGCCCTGGAATAGTTATCAGAAATCACTAGAGAAGTTTGGATTTTAACACAGAATTCTTCCTATCACTTTCAGCAACTCAAAAAAACTGCTAAGTTTGGGGTATACAGATCCCCCAAAAGACACCCTGGGATTTGAGTCAATAAATCGCTACAGAAACTATGTGTATTTCACATAGATTCTTCCTATTCACTTAATCAGCACAAAAAAGAATTGCTATTTGGGGCATACAGATCCCACAAAATGGACACCCTGTGATAGGAGCAGAAATCACTACAAAAAGTATGTGGATTTTACATTGAATTCTTCATATTCCCTTCAGCAACCAAAAAACAAAAGAACTGCTATTTGGTATCTAGATCCACAAATGAACTTGGGATTGAAGCAGAAATCACAGTAGACCTATGTGGATTTTACAAAGATGTCTTCGTATCCACTTCAGCAACAAAAAAGAACTGCTATTTGGGGTATACAGATCCCCGTCATGGCACCTGGAATTTAAGCAGAAATCACTACAGAAAGTTTGTGGATTTTACACAGAATTATTCCTATTCATATCAGAAACAAAGATTTTACACAGTCTTATTTTTATTTGCTGCTATAAATAGGAAGAATCCTATTTATAGCAGCAAAATAAAAAAAGACTGCATTTGGGTATAACAAGTCCTCCCAAACAAGTCACACTGGGATTGAAGGAGAAATCACTACAGAAGTATGTGGAATTTTAGACAGATTTCTTCCTATTCACTTCGGCAACAAAAATGAACTTCTTTTGGGGCACACAGAACTCCCAAAATATACACTCTGGATATGAGCAGAAATCACTACAAAACAAATATGGCTTTTTACACCATTGCTTCCTATTCACTCAAGAAAACATATAAGAACTGCTATTTGGGCATACGATCCCCAAACGAGACACCCTGGGATGAATGAAATCACTACAGAGAGTATGTGGATTTTACACAGATTACTTCCTATTCACTTTCAGGAACAAAAAAACTGTTATTTGGGGCAGACGAAGCCCCCCCCCCCAAAAAAAGACATCCTGGGATAGGAATCAAAATCACTTAAAAAATGTATATGGCTTTACAAAAGACCTTCCTTCAGGACCAAAAAGAACTGCTATTAGGGGTTATACAATCCGCAAATGGAACACCCTGAGTTTGCAAGCAGAAATAACTCCAGAAACTTGGTGGATGTGAAACAGATTTCTTCCTATTCACTTCATAACAAAAAAGAACTGCTATTTGGGGTATACGGATCGAGGCGCATCTCAGACCACTTTACAGTCAGAATCTGGAAGGCACATGCCAGTCCTCAAGATCTCCAAAGTTGATCGGATCCCTTGGTAAGCGCACGGGGGATGCGATCAACAGCGCAACCCCCTTACACACTCCCGGTCATGCTTGACAGGCGGCATGTAAGGGGTTACACACCCCGATCGAGCCGCGCTCCGATCGCGGGTGTTAGCGCAGGCTGTCACCTGTGATAAACAGCTGACAGCCGCTGCTTCTGGTGCCGGCTCCGTTCGTGAGCCAGGCCAGAAGCAGGACATTATAGAACATCCCCGTGCCTAAATATATCTAGACCAGGGACGTTACTTAACCCTGGTGCGCCTAGGGGTAAGCAACAAAAAGAACTGCTATTTGGGGTAACAGACCCGCCAAAATAGACAACCCTTTGGAAAGGATCACATAACTACAGAAACTATGTGGATTTTATACAGAATTATCGCTATTCACCATCAGCCACAAATGAAACTGCTATTTGGGTATACAGATCCCCCAAAACGGACACCCTGAAAGAGCAGAAGAAACCAGAAACTATTTGGATTTACACAGAATTCCTTCCTATTCACTTCAGCAATAAAAAAGAACTGCTATTTGGGGTATACCGTTTCCCCAAAATGGACACCCTGGAATTGAGCGATATCACTATGAATTATGTGGATTTAACACACAATTCTTCATATTCACTTTAGGAGCAAAAAAACCTCTATTTGGGGCCATAGATCCCCACAAACAAACGAACCCCTGTGGATTGATGATGAAATCACTCCAGAAACTATTTGTAGTATAAATAGTATAAATGTGTAACAGCTATTGTAGTAGTATCAAATCCCACCTAAAATGGACGCCCTGATAGGACAGAATCACTACAGAAAATTGTGGATTTTACACAGATTTCTTCCTATTCACTTTAGCAACAAAAAAAAGAAACTTGCTATTTATAGGGTCAACAGAACCCCTCAAAACAGACACCCTGAGAATGAAGCAGAAATCCTACTCCAGAAACTTATGTAATTGTACCACAATTCTTCCTATTCACTGTCAGCAACAAAAAAGACCTGCTATTAGGGGTATACCAGATCCTCAAAAGGACCCCTGGAATAGTATCCGAAATCACTAAGAAGTTGTGGATTTTACACACAGAATTCTTCCTATTCACTTCAGCAACAAAAGAACTGCTGATGGTGGGTATACGATCCCCCAAAAAGGACACCCTGGGATTTGAAGCAGAATCGCTACAGAAATATGTGGATATTTCACAGAATTCTTCCTATTGCACATTAAGCAAACAAAAAATAATTGCTATTTGGGGCTACAGATCCCACAAATGGACACCCTGTGGATAGAGCAGAATCACTACAAAAAGTATGTGGATTTTACTTGAAATTCTCATATTCCCTCACACAACAAAAAAAACTGCATTTGGGTAACAGATCCCACAAAATGAATACACTTGGGATTGGAAGTCGAGAACACGTAAACCTATGTGAGTTAAACAAAGAATTATTCGTATCCACTTCAGCAACAAAAAAGAACTGCTTTTGGGGTATACAGTCCCCCAAATGGACAGCCTGGAATTTAAAGCAGAATCATACCGAAAGTTTGTGGATTTTACAGAATTATCTCTATTCATAATCAGAACAAGAGTTTTACACATCTTATTTTTTTAATTTGCTGCTATGAAAAGAGGAAA
>CM033641.1:140405632-140471313 GCA_019512145.1 Engystomops pustulosus | reverse complement strand
AGAAATTCTTTCCCTATTCCCGTCCTAGGAACCAAAAACAACAACGCTATTGGGGTATACAGATATCCCAAAATGGACACCTGGGGGTTGGTGTGGTGCGGCAGACATCATTACAGAAATGTATGTGGAATTTTATCACAAGAATTCTTTCTATTCACTTCAGGCAAACAAAAAAGAACTGCCATTTGGCGTAAAACAGACCCCAAAGGGACACCCTGGGGAAAATAGCAGAAATCCACTACATATAAATATGTGGTTTTACACCGAATTATTCCTATACACATCAGCAACAAAAAGAACTGCGTTTCGGGTGGGTTAACAGATTCCCACAAACAGATATATCCTAGGTTTGAATTGAAGGCAGATGAATTGTGGCTTTACACAGAAATTCTTCCTATTCAATTCAGCAGCAAATAAGTTTAAGGCTCTTGGGTAGAGAGAATCCCCAACGAAGAAGAAAGAGCTAGAGATGAAACGGGAGGCCTGCACCCTCTGGAAGAGTCTGGACAACTAGGTACAAGAATAATCATCGATCCAGTACGAATCCTGATAAGAAGGGTGGACGCGTGAATCCTAGTGTAGCGACAGAACCAGAAGCAGTTCGTGCCTAATGACAGTAGCACTTCCAAGCAGACAAAAAAACGACAACAGCCTTGTTGGGACAGGTTGTATGAGCAGAGCATCCCAAAACAACAAACAAATGAGGGCACATATACGCAGTGGGAGTCACGGAGCGTGGCCCGAGGAATAATCAACTGGAAAAATAACGATAGAGGGATATGCGGAAAATGACAGACGCTGTTAGCTACAGAGGCGTGGGGCACGAAATTCAGTCACTACGTAATAACCGTTTCAGGGGAACAACACCAAGCAAACATAGAAGATCTGTGCCTATTCTGACAGGATGGTCAGCTACAGATACCCTGACCCAAGACAGGGAACCATGGGGAAGGGGGAGAGCAACAATCAAAACAAAAAAGATCAGTGGGACCCGGTAGCACGTCGAAAAGAACTTGACTGTACATTGCAGGAATGTCTGCCCCTATAGAAACGCTCCTTAAAGCAACAAAAACTCCCTGCTTTTGGGGTGGAGAACAGGGAGGTCTGGTTATGATAGATTCCCAAAACGGACACCCTGGGTGTTTGGGCGACGCAGAATTTCAACTACAGAAAGTATGTGGATTACACAGATTAGACTTGCTATTGATCAGCAACAAAAATAATAAACGCTATTTAGGAAAAATGTATACAGATGCGCCCAAAAAGGACACCCTGGGATGAAGCGACATCGTTTCCAGGGAAAACTAGTGGATGTTACACGATTTACTGCTATGACTCAGGCAACAATAAAAGATAATGCGATTTGGGGTATACAGATCCTCAAAAAACGAACACCTGGGATGTTGATTGGAGCAGAACATCGCTACAAGAAAGTAACGTGGATTTTACATTGAATTCTCATATTCCCTTTGTCAAGCGAACAAAAGAACTGATTGGGGTAATACAGATCCCACAAAAATGAACAACCTGGGATGGAATGAGCAGGAAGTCACAGTAGAACCTATAGTGGTTTTTACAAAGAATCGTCGTATCCAACTTCAAGGCAACAAAAAAAGAACTTGATATTTGGGGTATTACAGATCCCCAGACATGGACAGTCAGGGAATTTAAGCAGAAAATGACTACAGAAAGTATGTGGAATTTGACAAAGAATTATCCTATTAGAACCATCAGAGAACAAAAGATTTTACACAGAATTCTTGGCCTATGTTACAGCAGCAAAAAAAGAAAAGAAAAAGACTGCCAACTTTGGGTATACAGATTCCCCAAAGAAGTCAACACTGGGTCTGAATGAGAAATCCCTTAAAGAAAGTATGTGGATTTTAGACAGAATTCTTCTATGTTCACATTCAGTACAACAAAAAGGAAGCTGTCTTATTTGGGCATACGAGAACTCCAAAACAGACACTCTGGGAATATGAGCAGATTAATACACTACAAAAAATTATGGGCTTAGCAACCGTATGCTCCCTATTCACTTAGGAAGGAGCGCAAACATATAAAGAAATTGTATTTGCGGGCATACAAGATCCACCAAAAAGGGAAGGACCTGGGATGAATGAGATAATCACAACAGAAAGTATGTGGATTGACACAGAGTACTCCTATTCCACCTCAGGAAGAAAAAATGAAATGTTATTGGGGAATACAGAAGCCCTCCCTAAAGACACCCTGGAGATAGGAGCAGGAAATCACTTAAAAAAGGTATATGGATTTTACAAAGAATTATTCCTATTCATTTTCAGGACCAAAAAAGAAACTGCATATTAGGGGTATACGGATGGCCCCCAAAATGGACACCCTGTAGTTTGAAGCAGAAATAATCCAAAAAAACTATGGTGATGTATGAACCAGATTTTTTTCCTATTCACTTCAGAAGAAACATAAGAAGAATGCTATTTGGGTAATGACAGATCCCGCAAAATGGGACACACTAAGTGATAGAGAAGAAAGGCACTACATAAATGTACTGAGATTATTCACAGAATTTCCTTATTCCCTTCGAACAAAAAAAAGAACTCTGCTTATCGGGGTATACGATCCCCCAAAGGGACACCTGGGATGTGAAGAAGAAAATCACTACAGCAAGTATATGTGGATTTTACAGCAGAATTCTTCCTAATCACTTCAGGAAACCAAAAAGAGGCTCAATACGTGCTTGTATTTGGGATCACAAACAGGAAACCCCTCGAAAACGAAAAACCCCAATGGGGATAGGGAGCAGAAGAATACTTCAAACGCTATGTGTGATGTTTTGATCAGCGGAGGGAATCTTACTATCACAGCTTCAATCAAACAAAAAGATTGCTATTATGGGAGAATACAGATACCCCCAAACGGACACCCGTGGAGACTACGAGCAGGGGCAATAACTACAGAAGAACTATGTGGTATTTTGACACAGACTTCTTCCTGATTACTTCAGCATCAAAGAAACAGAACGGCCATTTGCGGGTATACAGTATTACCCAATAAAAGGGACACACTGGGATCGGAGAGTGAGAACAGTGTTGTCAAAGTAAAAAAGGAAGTGTTTTACACGAGAATTGTGCATATTCACAAAGCAGCAGAAAAAAGAAACTGCATTGGTATACAGATCCCCCCAAAACGGACCACCTGGAACATGAGCATTAATTCACTATCAAAAGATTATGGGCTTGTACACAGACTTCTCCTATTCACCTCAGAACAAATAAAAACTGCTAATTTGGGGCATACAGTGCCCCCAATGAGATCATCCTGGGATTGAATGAGAAATCACTAAGAAAGTATGGGAGATTGTACACAGATTTATTCCTATACACTTCAGGAACAAGAAAAAGAATGAACTGCTATTTGAGGCAAAAGACTCCACAAAACAGCCACCCTCGTATCTGAGCAAAAATCCATATAAAAGATTATGGATTTTACCACAGATTTTTACTATTCACGTCAGGCAACAAAAAAGACTGCTATTGGGGGTATACAGATCCCAAAAAAAAAGGACACCCTGGGATAGTCAGGCGAAAATCACCACAAAAGTAGGTGGATTTTACAAAGAGAATTCTTCATAATTCCCTTCAAGGAACCAAAAAAACTGCTATTTGGGGGTTTAGACAGCATTCCCAAAGGGACACCCTGGGCGTGGGAGCAGACATCACTACAGAATGTATGTGGATTTTACACAGAATTCTGTCTATTCACTTCCGCAAAAACAATATAGAACTGCCATTGGCGTAAATAGTCCCCAGGGACACCCTGGGAAAGACCCAGAAATCACTACATAAAATATGGGGATCTTTAACAGAATCTTCCTATACACTCAGCAAACAAAAAAGAACTGCTTTTAGGGGTATATAGATTCCCCCAAAAAGATATCCTAGGTTGAAGGCAGAAATGTGGCTTTTACACCGATTCTGCTCTTCCCTTCAGCAACAAAATTAAGTTCTGCTATTGGGGTATGCCAGAATTCCCAAAAACGGATACCATGGGATAGGAGCAGAAATCACTTAAAAAAGGATGTGGCGCTTGTACAGCAGAGATTGTTCCTTTCACATTTAATTTAAGTCTTCATATTCCTTCAGCATCAAAAGAACGGCCATTTGGGGATACAGATCCCCCAAAAAAGGACACCTGGACCATGAAGCTTAATCACTACAAAAAGATATGGCTGTTACACAAAGACTTTTCCTATCACTTCAGCAGAAAAAAGAACTTGCTATTTGGGGCAACAAATCCCCCAAATTGAGACATCCTGGATTTGAAGAAAAATTACTACAAAAAACGTATGGGGAGTTACACAATTTATTCATACCACCTCAGGAAGAAAAAAGAAACTGTTATTTGGGCAATACAGAACGGCCTCCCTAAAAGGACACCCTGGGATAGCAAGCAGGAAATCACCTTAATTAAAAAATGTTATATGGCTTTACCAAAGAATTTTCTATTCATTCAGGAACAAAAAAAGAACGCTTATTAGGGTATACAGGATCCCCCAAAATGAACACCCTGAGTTGAAGCAGAAATAACTCCAAAACTATGTTGATGTGAAACGATTTTTTCCTCTTCACTTCGAAACAAAAAAGAACGCTAGTTGGGGTATACAGATCACGCAAGACATGGACACCTTGTGTAGGAGCAGAATCACTACAAAAATGTACATGAAGTTTACACCGAATTATTCCTATTCCTGAAGAAACAAAAAAAGAAAACTGCTATTCGGGTTATATACAGATCCCCCAAAGGGGACACGCCTGGGATGAAGCAGAAATTCCACTATAGACAAGTATTGTGGATTTTACAGACAGAATTCTTCCCTTTCACATTCAGGACCAAAAAAAGAACGATATTGGGTAATACTAGATCCCCAAAAAAGGACACCATGGGATTTATTAGGTGAAATCACTACAAAATGTAGGTGGGGCTTTATCAAAGAATTTTTCCTTTCCTTTAGGACAAAAGCAACTGCTATTTGGGTATAAAAGACCCCCAAAAATGGACACCCTGGCGATTGAAAAGAAATAACTCCAGAGCATATGTGGATTTTCAACAGATTTTCCTATCACTTCAGGAACAAAAAAGGTATAATGCCTACTTGGGGTAGACAGATCCCACAAAATGGACATCCTGTATAGAAGCAGAATCACTACAAAAGTATAGGGATTTGACATTTGAATTATTCATATGCCCTTCAGCAACAAAAAAATAACTGCTGTATTACTGCGGTATTACAGATTCCCAAAATGGACACCCTGGGGTGGGAAGCAGAAATCATTACAAGGAAAATATATGGCTTTTAACGAATCTTGCCTTTAACGGCAGCAAAAAACAAAGAACTGCTATTTGGGGTAGAAGATGTGTAGTCCCAAACGAGACACCATGGGATAAGAAGCAAGAAATCATTAAAGAAATATGTGGATGTGTACACAGACTGCTTCCTATTCACTCTAGCATCAAAAATGAACGGCCCATTGGGTATCCAGCTCCCAAAAAAGGACAACTGGATAGGAGCGAATCACTAAAAAATGTGGGCTTTACAAGAATTCCTTCCTATTCACTTCAGCAGCTAAAAAAGAACGCTATTTGGGGTATAGACTACTTCCCCATAAGATTGGCACCCTGGGAATTGAAGCCAACTACAATCAGAATCTATGGGATTTTACACGACATTCTTCATTCATTTAGAGACAAAAAAGAACCTCATTCTGGGTTCAATATCCCCAAAACGACACCCTGGATTGAATATGAAATCACCTCACAGAAAACTTTGTGTTACAAATTTTATTACTTGACAAAATGAAGAACGCTATTGTGGTATACCTGAAATCCTTCCCAAATGGACCCCTGCGGAGAGGAGCTACAGAAATCACAAAAATAGGTGATTTTACAACAGAATTTCTCCTATTCCACTTAGCAACAGAAAAAAAAGAACGCTTATTGAGGTTATAAAGATACCCTCAAACGACACCCTGGAGAGGGAGCAACTTAACTCCAGGACAATATGTGTGATTTTACAACAAATTCTTCCATGGCACATTCAGCAACAAAAAAAAGAACTGCTAATAGGGTAATACAGATCCTCCAAAACGGACCAGACCTGGAATTGTAAAATTCCAGAATCACTAGAAATGATTGTGGATTTTACAACAGATATTCTTGCCTATTCACTTCAGCAACTCAAAAAGAAACTGCTATTTGGGGTATACAGATCCTCCCAAAAAACGGGACACCCTGGGATAGATCAGTAATAATCTAGCAGAAACTATGTGCTGGATTTCACCAGTAATTCGTTCCTATTCACTTTAACAACAAAAAAGAATGCGATTTTGGGGATACAGATCCCAAAAAGGACACCCTGGTGATTGGAGCAGAAATCTCAAGACAGTATGTGGATTTTACTTGATGATTCTTCATATCCCTTCAGACAACAAAAAAAGAACTGCTATTTCGGTATACAGATCCCAACAAACTGAACAACTTGGGATTTGAAGCAGAAATCACACGTAGGAACCCATGTGGATTATTAACAAAGGAATGTTTCGTATCCACTTCAGCAACAAAAAAGAACTGCTATTTGGGTATCAGATCCCCATGTCGAAGTGCGATCCTGGTAATTAAGCGAAATCACTACCCAGAAAGGTATGTGGATTTTACAACAAAATATTCTATTTCACTATCAGAAAAAATTTTCTACACAGTCTTATGTTTTATATTTGCTGCTATAAAGGATAGAATATTCCTATTTATGCACAACCAAAAAACAAAAAGACTGCATTTGGGTATAACGAAGTCCCACAAACAAGTACGCACTTCGGTGATTGAATGAGAGAAATCACTACAAGAAAGTATGTTGGATTTTAGACAGTTTCTTCCTATTCACTTCGCAACAAAAAATAGAACTTCTTTTGGGGCAACAGGAACTCCCAAAAATACACTCGGGATCAATGAGAGAAATCACTACAAAAAAATATGGCTTTACACAAACCTATGCTTACATTCACTCAAGAAACATATAAAAATGCTATTTGGGGAATACCGATCCCCAAACAGAGACCACCCTGGATTGAATGGATAATCATACAGAAAGGATGTGGATTACCAGACTTACTATTCCTATTTCACTCAGGAACAAAGAAAAAACTGTTATTTGGGGCGCACGAAGACCCCCCCCAAAAAAACGACCCTGGATGGATAGGAATGCATAAATACTTAAAAAAATGAATATGGCCTTTACAGAGAATTCTACCTTCTTGCAGGACAAAAAGAAACTGCTAGTTAGGGGTATATACAGATCCCGCCAACATGGAACACCCTGATTTGCAAGGCAAAATAACTCCAGAAACTATGTGGAGTGAAACAGATTTCTTCCTATTTCAACTCGATCAACAAAAAGAAACTGCTATATGGGGTATACACGATCAGGCGCAATGGCTCAGACACTTTACAGTACAGAATCTGGAAGGCACATGCCAGTCCTCAAGCTGCCCAATAGTTGTCGGATCCCCCTGGTAAGCGCCACGGGACTCGATCAACGCGCAACAACCCTTACAACGCCACGGCAATGCTTGACCAGTGCGTGCATGGTAAGGGGTTACCAAAAACCCCCGAATCTGAGCCGGCCTCCAATCGGGTGTTAGGCGCAGGGCTGTCACCTGTGATAACAGCTGACAAGCCGCTGCTTCTGGTGCGGCTCCGTGTGCGCCAGTCAGCCAGAGAAGAAGCAGGACATATAGCAACATCCCCGTGCGCTAAGCCATACTAGACCAGGGACGTTACTTAACGTGCCTGGTGCCAGGGTTAAGCCAAACAAAAACGAACTGCTATTTGGGGTATACAAGACCCCTCAAAATGACAACCTGGATAAGGATCGAACATATACCAAACAGAAATATGTGGATGTTTTACAGAATTATTCCTATTCACAGATAGCACAAAATGAAAACCTATTGGGTATACCAAGATCCCCCAAAACGGACACCTGAGATAAGCAGAATAGAAAACTCCAGAAACTATTTGGATTTACACAGAATTCCTTATCCATTCACTTCAGCAATTAAAAGAAGAATCGCTATTTGGGGTATACCGTTTCCCCAAATGACACCTGGAATTGACAGCAGAGATCACTATCGAAGTTATGTGGTTATTTAACACACAATTCTTCATATTCACTTTAGGGAGCAAAAATAACCTCTATTGGGGCACATAGATCCCCCCACCAAAAAACGAAAAAAAACAACCCTGGGATTGATATGAAATCACTCCAGAAACTATTTGGAGTATCAATATAGTATAATGTGTAGTTACAGTATTGTAGTATTCACAATCCCACTCAAAATGGAACGCCCTGGGCAGTAGGAGCAGAAATCAGTACAGAAATATGTGGATTTGTACCACAGATTTCTTCCATATTCACTTATAGCAACAAAAAAAAGAACTGCTATTTAAGGGTTGTCTCAGAACCCCTCAAACAGACACCCTGAGAAGAAGCAGAAACACTCACTCAGAAAAACTTATGTAGTATTGTACGACACAATTCTTCCTATTACACTTCAGCAACAAAAACAAGACCTGCCGTATTAGGGGTTACGATCCTCAAAAACGGACACCCTGGAATAGTATCAGAAATCACTAGAAAGTTTGGATTTACACCAGAATTCTTCCTATTCACTTCAGCACAAAAAGAACTGCTAGTTGGGGTATACAGACCCCCAAAAGGCACACCCTGGGATGTTGAAAGCAGAAATCGCTACTCAGAAACTATGTGGAGTATTTTCATCAGGACATTCTTCCTTTCACTATTAAGCAACAAAAAAGAATTGCTATTTGGGGCCCTACAGATCCCACAAATGGACACCCTGTGGATAGTGAGCAGAATCACAACAAAAAGATTGTGGATTTTACATTGAAATTCTTCAATTCCCTTCAGCCACAAAAAAACTGCATTTGGGTATAAGACCCACAATAAGAACACACTTGGGATTAGGAAGTCGAATACAGTAAACCTCTGGTGATTTACAAAGAATTCTTCGTATCCGACATTCAGCAAGCAAAAAAAAGAACTGCTTTTGGGGTAACCAGATCTCCCCCAAATGGACAGCCTGGAAAGATTTGAAGCAGAAATCACTACAGACGAAGTTTGTGGATTTTACCAGCTATTATTCCTATTCACTAATCAGAGAGAAACAAAGTATTTTACACAGTCTTACTTTTATTGCTGTTAAATGCGAGAAAAGTAGAATCTATTTATAGCAGCAATAAAAAAAGACTGCCATTTGGGTATACCAGATCCCCCTCAACACAGTCACACGGGATTGAATGAGAAATCACTACAGAAAGGTATTGTGGATTTTTAACAGATTTTCTTCATTCACTTCAGCAACAACATGAACCTTCTTATTGTTGGGGCAAACCAGAACTCCCACAAATATACACTCTGGGATATGAGCAGGAAACTCACTATCACAAAATATATGGGCTTTACCACCTATGTTCTATTCACTCAGAAAATATAGAACTGCATTTGGGGCACTACAGATCCCCCAAACGAGACACCACTGGATGAGATGAGAAATACGACAAAAGTAGTGGTGGATTTTACCACAGATTTACTTCCTATTACTTAGGAAAACCACAAAAGAGACGTTATTGTGGGGCAATACAGAAGCCCCCCCCCAAAAAGTACATCCTGGGATAGGATCAGAAACACTTAAAAAATGTATATGGCTTTTACAAAAAGTATTCATATTGCCTTTCAGGGAACCAAAAAGAACTGCTTATTAGGGGGTATACAGATCCCGCAAATGGAACCTGAGTTGAGAAGCAGAAAATCCGAAACTATGTGGATGTGAAACAGAGATTTCTTCCTGTCATTCCCTCAATCACAAAAGAACTGCTCTATTATGGGGTATACAGATCAGCGCGCGATGCTCAGACACTTTACAGTCAGATTGGAACGCACTGCCAGTCCTCAGAGCTGCCACGAAGTTGATCGGATCCCCCCTGGAAGCGGCACGGGGGATCCGATCAACAGCGCAAACACCCTTACACGCCACGGTCATGCTTGACCGCGGCATGTAAGGGGTTAACACCCCCGTCGAGCCGGCTGCCGATCGCGGGTCGGTAGCGCGGCTGTCACCTGTATAAAAAGCGAAGCCGCTGCTTCTGGTGCCGGCTCCGTTCGTGAGCCAGTGCCAGGGAAGAAGCAGGGACCATTATGAACATCCCCGTGCGCCTAATATCTGACCAGGGACGTACCTATAACGGCCTGGTGCGCCTAGGGGTTAAGAGCAACAAAAAGAACCTATTTGGGGATACAGTACCCTGCAAAATAGTACACCCTTGGAAAGGAAATCGGGAGACCAGAGACAAAGAGAGAGACGAGTACTAGCAAGAAACTATGTGGATTTATACGAAATATTCCTCTTCAAAATCTGTCAGTTTATCGGCGAGCAGACCACACAATGCAGAAAAACTGCTATTTGGCATCAGCAGGATCCCCACAATAACAGCACGAGACCACCATCCGGAAGAACTGAGACCACCGCCGAAATAACCGATCCCACCACGAAAGACGAGTAATGAAGCGAAGGTTGTTGGGCATGTTACCACCCAGGAAAACGCGTATCTCCTACTAAGTCACTTCAGCAATAAAAAAAGAAAGCCCGTAGTACGCTGGGTTGGGATGAACGGGTTAAGATGTACTGGGCGACAGAGAGATGGGTGGCCCATCGACCCCACAAGAAAATACAGTGGGATACGAGACCCCTGGAGTGAATGAAGATGCAGTATATGATACGAACGTAATAAGAACGACATTTATGTGAGTTTACACACAATTCTTCAATTCCCAAATTTTAGGAGCAAAAAAGAAAAAGAACCGCTATTTGGGGAACATAGAGCCCCAAACACGAACCACCCTGGGATTGATGATGAAAGTCACCAGAAACTTGTAGTATAAAATTATAGAATGAAATGTAGTAGTACCAGCTATTGTAGTATACAAAGTCCCCCAAAATGACGCCCTGGGATGACTAAGAGCAGAAAACACTACCAGAAATATTGTGGATTTACACAGTTTGCTGCCTATGCGACCCTTTAAGCAACAAAAAAAAGAACTGCATTTAGGGTATACAGAACCCCGCAAAAACAGGAACCCTGACTATATGAATGAAGCACGAAACCACTCCAGAAAACTATGTAGATTGTACACACAATTCTTCCTATTCACTGCAGCACAAAAAAGAACTGCATAGGGGTATACAGATCTCAAACGGAAACCCCTGCGAATAGTATCAGAAACATCAACTAGAGAAAGGTATTGCTGGATTTTACACAGAAGAGATCTTCACTATGCACTTCAGCAAACAAAAAAGAACGCTATGGGGGTATACCGATCCCCCAAAAAGGAACACCCTGGGAGTTGAGAGAATCGCTACAGAAGAAACTAATGTGGATATTTCACAGAATTCCTCCTTATTCACTTAAGCAACAAAACAGATCTGCATTTGGGGCATACAGTCCCACAAATGGACACCCTGTGATAGGACAGAATCCACTACAAAAAGTATGTGGAATTTTACATAATTTTACATATTCCCTTCAGCAACAACAAAAGAACTGCTTATTTTGCGTATACAGATCTCCACAATAAAAATTGAACAACTTGGGAGTTTGAAAGCAGAAAAGAAATCACAGTAGAATAGTGGATTTAAAAGAATATCTTCGTATCCACTTCAGAACAACAAAAAAAAGAACTGCTATTGGGGTATACAGTCCACCAATGACAGCCGGAATTTAAGCAGAAATTCACTACAGAAAGAAGTTTGTGGAGTTACACAGAATATCCTCTTCATATCAGAAACAAGATGTACCAAAGCGTTAATTTTTAGTTGCTGCTATACATAGGAAGAATCCTATTTTCTATAGCAGCATAATAAAAAAAAAGACTGACAGATTGGATACAGATCCCACAAAACAGTCACTGGGGATTTGAATGAGAAATCATACAGAAAAGTGTGGCTTTTAGAAGATTATTCCGTTACTTCAGCCCAAAAAAAAATGAGTCTAGTTGGGCAAACAGAACAGACCCCCAAACTATACACTCTGGGATATGAGCAGAAATCACTACAATAAAAATATGGGCTTTTACACCATATGATTCTATTCACTAAAGAAAATATAAGCAATGCTATTTGGGCATTTTACAGCTCAACAAAACGAGAAACCCTTCTGGATTGAATGAGAAATCACTACAGAAAGTTATGTGGATTTTAACAGATACTTCCTATTTCACTTCAGGAACAAAAGAACTGTGATTTGGGCATACAGAAGCCCCCCCCAAAAAACATCCGGGGATAGGATCCAGAAATACTTAAAAAAATGTATATGGCTTTTACAAAGAATTATTCATATTCCTTTCAGGAACCAAAAAGAACTGCTATTAGGGGTATACAGATCCCGCAAAATGGACACCCTGAGTTTGAAGCAGAAATAACTCCAGAAACTATGTGGATGTGAAACAGATTTCTTCCTATTCACTTCATCAACAAAAAAGAACTGCTATTTGGGGTATACAGATCAGGCGCATGCTCAGACACTTTACAGTCAGATCTGGAAGGCACATGCCAGTCCTCAGAGCTGCCCAGAAGTTGATCGGATCCCCTGGTAAGCGGCACGGGGGATCCGATCAACAGCGCAAACACCCTTACACGCCACGGTCATGCTTGACCGCGGCATGTAAGGGGTTAACACCCCCGATCGGAGCCGGCTCCGATCGCGGGTGTTAGCGCAGGCTGTCACCTGTGATAAACAGCTGACAGCCGCTGCTTCTGGTGCCGGCTCCGTTCGTGAGCCAGTGCCAGAAGCAGGACATTATAGAACATCCCCGTGCGCTAAGTATCTAGACCAGGGGACGTACTATAACGTCCTGGTGCGCCTAGGGGTTAAGCAACAAAAAAGAACTGCTATTTGGGGTATACAGAACCCGCAAAATAGACACCCTTGGAAAGGATCAGAAATAACTACAGAAACTATGTGGATTTTATACAGAATTATTCCTATTCACATCAGCAACAAATGAAAACTGCTATTTGGGGTATACAGATCCCCCAAAACGGACACCCTGAGAATGAAGCAGAAATAACTCCAGAAACTATTTGGATTTTACACAGAATTCTTCCTATTCACTTCAGCAATAAAAAAAGAACTGCTATTTGGGGTATACAGTTTCCCCAAAATGGACACCCTGGAATTGAAGCAGATATCACTATAGAAATTATGTGGATTTTACACACAATTCTTCATATTCACTTTAGGAGCAAAAAAGAACCTCTATTTGGGGCACATAGATCCCCAAAAACGAACACCCTGGGATTGATGATGAAATCACTCCAGAAACTATTTGTAGTATACAAATAGTATAAATGTAGTATACAGCTATTTGTAGTATACAAATCCCCCAAAATGGACGCCCTGGGATAGGAGCAGAAATCACTACAGAAATATGTGGATTTTACACAGATTTCTTCCTATTCACTTTAGCAACAAAAAAAGAACTGCTATTTAGGGTATACAGAACCCCTCAAAACAGACACCCTGAGAATGAAGCAGAAATCACTCCAGAAACTATGTAGATTGTACACACAATTCTTCCTATTCACTTCAGCAACAAAAAAGAACTGCTATTAGGGGTATACAGATTCCCCAAAATGGGCACCCTGGGATTGGAGCAGAAATCACTACAGAAACTATGAGGTTTTAACACAGAATTCTTCCTTTCCACTTCAGCAACAAAAAAACTAATATTTGGGGTATACAGAACCCCCAAACCAACACAATTGGACTGAAACGTAGGAAAAATATATTGGCAGAAATTGTGGCGCTAATTGTCCGGGATATTTACCAACTCTCAAAAATGAGGATGATAGTAATGATAACAATTTTATTTTTATACACGGTAGACCAAATAGTTAAAACATAAATGAATAGATTGAAGTCCTTACTGAACCTTTCTCAAAGTGTAGGACAAGAGTGAGTAAAGACAGCAAACACTATTGCTATATATGCAAAAAGGGTGGGCCAATTGAGGCAAAACAACCAATAGAGAGATAGCTTGACAATGGACCAATCACAAACAGTTGTGACTAATCACTAACAAATAAGAAATAACCTAACAATAGACCAATCACAAGTAGTCACATATTAACCATTATCTGATGTAAACAATGTCGAGAATGTATGGAATCAAAATATTAAAATATTAAATGGTGAAATGTTTGGGATATGACTTCCTGTTGAGTCCTGTTGAGGCACGCTTATGCGGGCGTGTTACGGCGTTCAGGGCACCTAGGCTTGGGAAAAGCCGGGGTGAAGGTGCGCAGCAGGCCAATATGGCCTCTTGCGCATGCGCAGTGGGTAAAAAGAAGTGTAGTGGATTGGGAGTATAAACATGGCCGTCCGCGCATGCGCAGGCTAAACCATCGCTCGTGCCCTGTGTAAGGGAAAAAACATGCACTGTGAAGACGGAAATGATTAATTGATAGAGCGGCTAATTGCTAGACTAAGTGTGGGTAACATATAATTGACTGTAGGGTAAAATATGTAATTACATAGGTATTCCCCAAAATAGAAAAAAAAAGGGAAAGGGTAATTGGATGTGCAGATAGGTAATTAAATAAATAATTCATTAGTTAATTACATAAATGATTAGTAGAATAATAGAATAAAAATATGGCTAACTGAAGCTGTATAAAAATATATAAATACAAAATAAATATATATATATACCCTTGCTTAACTGGCCTAAATAATGAATAAAATGGATATAAAAAGGAGGCATGGTGCAATTACAGTGGAGATGATAAAATAATAAAATACAGTGGACAATGGATAAATGCATATATAAAAGATACATATATAAAAAAAAAAATATAAAATTATATATATGTAAAAATGCATATAAAAAGCATATAAAGGAACATATATAAACAATGTATAAAAAATGCAGACTAAACCAGTGTGATGTGTACAGAGACATGATAAAATACATATCAAAAAACACTTTCAAGACTCTCATTCAAGCCTGCAGGTACAAGTGTTTGGAGTTTGTATATCCAAAACATTTCTCTGTTCTTCAGACGATTGAATCTATGAGGGTCGGTGGTTTTTATGTGTTCTATTGGCGTAATGGAGAAGTATTTATAATTATGGTTATGAAAGAAAACGCTGTGCTGGAGGAAACCTCTCTCTATATTGCTACGATGTTTGTTTAAACGTTCCCTCAGTGGTAGAATTGATCTTCCAATATATTGCAGGTTACGCGTACATTCGAGCAAATATATAACATAATTTGTCCCGCAATTTATAAAATCTTTAAGTTGAAAGGCTTCGCCAGTGATGGTAGACTTAAATTCTTTGCGTTTATGTGTAATTGTCTCACAGCATTTACATCGTGCGTGGTTACATCTAAAGGAACCCAGGGTTTTAGGGAAGAATGAGATTGGTGCTGTAAAAGAGTTTTTAAGGGGTTTCAGGCGGCTAGGGGCCAAAATATCCTTCAGGGTTTTGGCTCGTCTAAAAGTTAATTTCGGTTTGCCTGGAATTACATCTTTGAGGTAGGGGTCATGTAGTAAGACACTCCAATGTTTTTGTAATATTTTTCTAATGTCTGCACTATCATTGGAAAAAGTGGTAATAAAATTGAGGGTATGAGGATTGTCACTTGGTACAATTTGTTTCGGTTTCAGACAATCTTCCTGAGTACTTGCACATGTACAGGCTTCATTCGTGAGACAGGAGGGATAACTTTTTTTGTGGAATCTGTCACTTAAATTTCTGCTTTGTAGTGCATAATCTGAATCGTTAGTGCAATTTCGCCTAATGCGTTTGTACTGCCCAAAAGGAATATTTATAAGCCATTTTTTTAAATGATTACTCTTAAAATCAAGATAGCTATTGCTGTCCACAGGTTTAAAAAAAGTCTTTGTCTTTATGTTTCTCTCTTGGTCATGAAAAATGATTATATCGAGAAACTCTGCATTATTATCAACAATGTTATCAGTAAATTCTAATCCCCATGTGTTATTGTTTAGGTCTGAGATGAAGGTTTTAGCACTCTGTGTACTTCCTTTCCAGACAATGAAAATATCATCTATGTATCTTTTGAAGGTTACACAGTTGATGAATAAAGGATGTATGTAAATGAATTTTTCTTCGAATAGGCCTACAAATAGATTGGCGAAACTTGGGGTGAATTTACTCCCCATAGCCATACCCTTTTTCTGTAAATAAATGGAATTCTGAAAAGAAAAATAGTTGTGCTCTAAAATAAACATAATTGCCTCCAGGAGAAAATTTTGTTGTTGACCAGACATAGAAGGATCTTTACTGAGGAAATGAGCTACCGCATCCCTACCCAAATCATGTGCAATGTTCGTGTAGAGAGATGTTATATCCATTGTGATGAAATGGTAATCTTCATTCCACTGTATGGGTAATATGTGTTTAATAAGAACTGCTGCATCCAAAATGAATGATTTCAGAGTTTTTACATATTTCTGAAGGAAGATGTCTACGTAATGTGAAAGATTCGCTGTGAGGTAAGCAATCCCAGAGATAATGGGCCTCCCAGGTGGTTTTTCTGTGTTTTTATGAACTTTTGCTAAGTAGTAAAATAAGGCTGTAACTGGTTCCTCAATTCTTCGATATAATAACTCTTTCTTATTCAATATGCCTTCTTTGTGGCCCTTATCTAGAAATTTGTATAAAGATTCTTTGAATTGTCTTGGATTAGTATCTAGTTTGTGATAGAATAACAGGTCTGACAAAAGTCTATTGGCCTCTGCCACATAATCAGCCCTATCTAGAAGCACTATCCCCCCCCCCCCTTTGTCAGCACTCTTAATAACCAGATCCTGGTTGTCAGATAGATTTTTAAGTGCTTGTCTTTCTAGAAAGGTGAGGTTATTGTTGCGACATTTTTAAAAATTTGTTAAAATTGTTTTTTTTCTTTGTTTATTTATTAACTTTTTAAAGTTATAATTTATAGGGTAACTACTATGATATCCCCACAATTTTGCAGCCCTCTAGCCCTTTACTATTCCAATTTTACATCCATTTTTGAGTTTTAAAATTTGGATCTTCATTAACTTCAATGGGGTTCATGTTCGGGTTAAAGTTCGACCCGAAGTCTGGGTGCCCAACCGAATTTTGTCTTAAAATTCATCTGAATTCGTATTTACAAATGGTAAAGTTAGGTTCTAGTTCAAAATTGTGGTGTTGATTATTAATATATCACATTCCCCTTCCCCATCCTGCATTTCCTACTTACATGACTACTTATATGCACACATACTGAGGACTGTGATCTGGACTCTCGATTTGCGGCCTCACCACGACCTTCACAAAGGTCTACAATATCAAACCATGAAGCGGTGAGCATACCATGTCTCTGGCACTGACATCCATGCTACAAAAGAGTATAGGCCCTTCTTCATCTGGCTGTCTGCTTCGCCTTGGTTCAATAAAGTTTGAATGACATCATTGTTGCAGCATGCCTGATTATCAGATTGTAGTGAAAGTGTCTTCAGAAGGCGTGTTCTCTTTCCACATAGAGCTAGCTACAACTTGGCAGGAGGACATGTTGCAGAATTTGTCATGGGCTTTAGCACTTTCTTGTTACGCCCTTAATGTTAACTAAAAGTGACTTACTTGCCAATAAAAAAAATCGGGATGATGTTGATACTATTCTCGTGATTCCTTAACTCATTCAGGAGCAGCCTTGTTGTGTAACTTGGTTAACTTGATTTAAGCCATTAGGAATAAACAGAAGAAGGAAGAACTTCTTACTGTAGGAACACTACACGTTATTGTGCTTACATGTAAGTATGTGTACTGTAAAAATTGTGTTTTAGATATATATCATTTTGTTTTGTATTGCCAGTAGCAATCAGTACTCATCCATCATGTCTAATTAGTTACTCTAGGATTGGATACATTGTATTATATTATCATGCAAGTGTTTATTTGATATTAGGTGTTATTCTTAATCTTACAATAGTTTTTTTTTCTATTAAGCTTGTATCCAATTACTAATACACAGTAAGTATGACTGCTGAATTGCTCAATCTCACGTTATAAAATATAGTTGTTGATTTCTCAACTTAATCTTAATTCACATGACTCAATCAAGAGTGTTCCCTATGCAAAGAAGGCATTTTAGCAACATCGAGCAACCTGGTGTAATATTCATGATGAGATTTTTGGTCTGTACTGTATTTCTCAGTTTAAGGGTATAATGGCAATATCCAATTAATGTTTTTTGTTACACAATGTTTACAATTTCCACAATTCTCTCCTTTGTGTACTGGCTGCTAAATTATGGAGATGAAGTAATAATAAGCACAGTGAGGCAAGGATGTAAAGGAAAACAGGAGAGATAAATATAATATACACATATATATTTATATATATATATATATATATATATATATATATATATATATATATATTGAGAGTCTTGAAAGTGTTTTTTGATATGTATTTTATCATGTTTCTGTACACATCACACTGGTTTAGTCTGCATTTTGTATATATTGTTTATATATGTTCCTTTCTATGCTTTTTATATGCATTTTTACATATATATAATTTTATATATTTTTAATATATGTATCTTTTATATATGCATTTATCCATTGTCCACTGTATTTTATTATTTTATCATCTCCACTGTAATTGCACCATGCCTCCATTTTATATCCATTTTATTCATTATTTAGGCCAGTTAAGCAAGGGGTATGTATATATATATATATATATATTTATTTTGTATGTATATATTTTAATACAGCTTCAGTTAGCCATATTTTTATTCTATTATTCTACTAATCATTTATGTAATTCACTAATGAATTATTTATTTAATTACCTATCTGCACATCCAATTAACCTTTCCCTTTTTTGGGGGGGGAATACCTATGTAATTACATATTTTACCCTACAGTCAATTATATGTTACCCACACTTAGTCTAGCAACTAGCCGCTCTATCAATTAATCATTTCCGTCTTCACAGTGCTCATTTTTTCCCCCCCACAGGGCACGAGCGATGGTTTAGCCTGCTCATGCGCGGGCGGCCATGTTTATACTCCCAATCCACTACACTTCTTTTTACCCACTGCGCATGCGCAAGCGGCCATATTGGCTCATGCGCGCCTTCACCCCAGCTTCTCCCAACCCTAGGTGCCCTGAACACCATAACACGCCCTCGTAAGCACGCCTCAACAGGACTCAACAGGATCTACTACTGTAAGTTGTAAGTCATATCCCAAACATTTCACCATTTAATATTTGATTCCATACTTTCCCAGCATTGTTTACATCAGGTAATGGTTAATATGTGACTACTTGTGATTGGTCTATTGTTAGGTTATTTCTTTTTTTTTAGTGATTAGTCACAACTGTTTGTGATTGGTCCATTGTCAAGCTGTCTCTCTATTGGTTGTTTCACCTCAATTGTCCCACCCTTTTTGCATACATAGCAATGGTGTTTGCTGTCTTTACTCAATCTTGTCCTACACTTTGAGAAAGGGCTCTGCCCGAAACGCGTCAGTAAGGACTTTAATCTATTCATTTATGTTTTAACTATTTGGTCTACCGTGTATAAAAATAAAATTGTTATCATTACTATCATCCTCATTTTTGAGAGTTGGTAAATATCCCGGACAATTAGCGCCACAATTTCTGCCAATATATTTTTTCTACGTTTCTGTGCAATTTATCCCGAGCTCCCTATTTTTGGGACCTTTGGGAAACCTATCTTTGGCTAGTGGCTGCTTTCCTCCATTCTGGGATCCAACTTGTATAGACAAGAGGAACACCATCCACCTGCAGGACCCTGACATTGGGGCATTTTGCCTGAAACAAGACTTCCGACAGGTGAGCACCCCACATAGGGGTTGGGTTTACTCCTCTTCTTTGCTGGAAGATATCACTCGAGGTGCCGTCCTCTGTTTTTCTGTTTTTTTCTTTTCACTGTTTACACTTGGACTGAAGCAGAAATAACTACAGAAAGTATGTGGATTTTACACAGATTTCTTCCTATTCACATCAGCAACAAAAGACAACTGCTATTTGGGGTATACAGATCCCCCAAAACGGACACCCTGAGATTGAAGCAGAAATCACTTCAGAAACTATGTGTATTTTACACATAATTCTTCCTATTCACTTCAGCAACAAAAAAGAACTGCTATTTGGGGTATACAGATCCCCCAAAATGAACACCCTGGGATATGAGCAGAAATCACTGCAGAAACTATATGGTTTTTACACAGAATTCTTCCTATACACTTCAGCAACCAAAAAGAACTCCTATTTGGGGTATACAGTTTTAAACAAGCTGATGCTAAACATTCAGCATTACTTTGCAGTGTGGCAGCGACCGCATTTAGGAAAGTTTCTGAATTAATTTAATTCCTAGACTGCTTTGTTGAGTATAAAGGATCTAAATGTTTGGCCACCTTCAAGCCGCAACCGAACAAATTCGCCAGGATGGGAGCCCTATCTCTTAAAAAGCAATGTTCTGCCTTTGTTAACTTTGTACAGACCCCTACCAGTCATATTTAGTAATAAATTATGTTCCCCTGCTAACTTTTAATTCTCAGCATGTTTTTCTGTAGGTCTGATATGTCCTTTATTTCATTGCAATGTATCCTAAGTTCAAAATGTAAATACCTATTCATACAAGAATTTATTTGATTGCATATTTTGTAAGAAGCGTATATGAAGGATCGCTGGCACACCCGTGCCCCTCTTGGTGCTACGGTTCCCGCTGTCGCTGCCCCACTCACGGCCTGGACTTACCTCTCCAATGCTCCTGATCCGACTAGCCAGCGCATGCATCTCCACTCCCTGTTCACCCTCTCTTCTAGATTTGAAGGGCCAGCGTCCTCCATATTGCCACTCGTTAATCTGGAACCTCACTTCCTGCCTCGCCGGATCTTCAGCATCATTTCCTGCCAAGTGAAAGCCCTCCACTGTTGCTGTGTTACCAGTGTTCCCCAGAGCCCTGTCATCCTTTCCTCACTGTGTTCTGTGTACCATTCCCTGGCTGCCTGCTCCATGTACCAGTTTCTGTGGTCCTGCCATGAGTCCCAGCTCATCCTTCCAAGCTGTACACCTGCTGTCATCCCAGGCTCGCACTGTGTCCTGCATCTCCTTCCATACCATCTTGGCTGCCATTGCAGGCCTAGTCACACCCGTGGAACGACCTGGTAGCACCGGCGCAGTAGCAAGACCATCAAGCTTTGGCAAAGACCAGGTGCCACTTAGATTCCCGTCCTGGGTATCGGCTAGCACCATCATCATCTCTCGCGGTGGTCCAGAGGGTCCACAGACTCTTCCCTAAGAGGCTCCCGGTTATTGTGACAGTAAGATCCGGCCATGGACCCCGCCAAGGTCTTGGACTCAGCCAAAGATCCACATCAGCTTCTGGCTGATTTTTCCAGCGTGGTTGCCCAGTGGACCTGACTCAATGCTTATCAGGGAGAGCAACTAGGCAGAGTTGCATCCGTGCTTCAACAGCTGCTTGTCTCCCAACAACTGCAGGCTCTGCTTTCCCTAAAGGCTCTCCAGCCTGACGTCTTGCTTCAACAGCTGCCTGACTCCCAGCAGTTTTAAGTCTGGCTTCCGCGTCTGCCTCACCTGGCTCCGGCTTTCCATGAGCCGCCCCAGCCTCCGGCTTTCCATGAGCCGCCCCAGCCTCCGGCTTTCCATGAGCCGCGCCAGCCTCCGACTTTCCATGAGCCGCCCCAGCCTCCGGCTTTCCATGAGCCGCCCCAGCCTCCGGCTTTCCATGAGCCGCTCCAGCCTCAGGCTTTACAAGAGCCACTCCAGTCTACAGCTTTCCAGAAGCCACTCTTTTCTCCAGTTTTCCAGAAGCCTCTCCAGTCTCCGGTTTTCAGAGTGCCATTCCTGCCTATGGCTGCATAGTCCGCAGAGGTGCCAATACAAGTTGACAGAGCCCAACTCAAGGCCAAAGGTTGCTCCAGACATCTCCAGCAAAACGTCTGCCTGTACAGTGTCAGTTCCAGGTCTAGGAGACACCGACACCTTGGGGACCTGGTTGAGACTTCCCTTGGCATGTATGCGGTTTCTTCACATCTGTCGTTCCCTGTTCTACTCCTTAGGTGTCTCATCGCAATGAATAAACGGAGCAGACAGAAGAAGAGGCGGAGGAAGAAGAGGAGCCCTAAGGGGGATGTACTGTCATGGGTGTCCCCGCGATCCATGCCCCGGATTGTGTGCACACCCATGCCATTCTCGGTGCTATGGTTCCCGCTGTTGCTGTCCCGCTCCCTGGCCCAAACTTACCTCTCCAACGCTCCGGATCCGACTAAGTCGTGCACGCTTTTCCGCTCACTAGAGCACAGGTCCTCCTGATTGGCGCTTGTTTATCCGGCTCGCACTTATAATACAGCTCCTCCCTTCCTGCCTCGCCATTTCTTCAGCATCATTTCCTGCTAAGTGAAAACCCTCCAGTGTTGTTGTGTTACCAGTGTTCCTCCGTGTTCCTGTGTTACCAGTATTCCTCTGTGCCCTGGCTGTGTTCCGTGTACCATTCCCTGGCTGCCTTCTCTGTGTACTAGTTCCTGTCTGCCTGTACCGTGTGCCAGCTCCTGTGGTACTATGAGTCCCAACTCATCCTTCCAAGCTGTACACCTGCTGTCATCCCAGGCTTGGACTGTGTCTTGCATCTCCCTCCATGCAACCTTGGCTGCCACCGCAGGCCTAGTCGCACACTTGGAACCAGGTGTCACTTAGACTCCGGTCCTGGGTGTTGACTAGTACCATCATCATCTCCCGCGGTGGTCCAGAGGGTCCACAGACTCTTCCCTAAGAGACTCATCCTGACCTCTCCTGTGACCAAGGCTCCTGGTTATTGTGACACAAGGAGATAGACCAGCAATCACATTTAGAAAATATCAAAGGCTACTTGATGGAAAAAAGTAAAATATTTAATAAATAAATAAAGATTCTGTTTACCTAATTGAGTATCTGTGATACTATCGGATAAAAATATACACAGGCACAATTTACAATGTAATATATTAAGTAATAAAAAATAACAACAACTTACTTTTTGAATGTATACTGTAGGAGGTCTTGACAAGTTTTCTAAAGGCAATAGTCTAAATAAGCTTAGGATACTAAGGCATGAGAGCATGCCTTGTTTTTCAGCTGGTAAGAGGGTGGTGCATATTGGCAGACCTCACAGGTCCATTAGTACACTGCCCTCATATTAATTATGCTTAGGCAAACCAGAAGTTAAGTGAATGGTGGAGTAATAAGATAAGGGAAGATTTGACAGTAAATGCATGTCAGGAAATACAAATTTTACACAAAAAACAGAAGTTAAGTCATTGCTGAAGTGATAAGGGAAAATTAGGAAATACTAATTATACACATCCTCACATTAATTATACTTACCCAATATGCTACATCAGCAAAGACCAAAGAAAGTGTGAAGCAGCAATGTACAAGAGTAACACTAGAATCATGGAAACATGATTACTGTCACGCATGGGGGTATGGGAGATTCTCTTGGGGCTAGAGTCTGTGGACTCTCTGGACCACCGCAGGACATGACGGTACTAGCCGCAACCCGGGACCGGAGTCCAAGTGGCCCCTGGTCTTTGCCAGAACCCGCGCGCAAAGCGGGATGACAGGACCCCGGGAAGGCAGGACCTCGGGACGACCACCAGAATACGGGACCGCCACCGGAACACAGGACAGCCACCAGAACACGGGACCGCTACTAGAACACGGGACTGCCACCGGAACGCGGGACAGCCACCAGAACGTGGGACTGCCACCAGAACGCGGGACCGCCACCGGAACACGGGACCACCGCCGGAACACGGGAAACACGGAGGCATCTGGAAACGCACAGGAAATACTGAGTTGTCTGGAAACGAAGAAGGCTTTGACTTCAGTGGAATGACTTGAAAATCCAGCAGAGAGTGAAGGGAGGTGCTGGATTATAAGGGTGCGCCGGATTAGCTGGTGCCAATTAAAGGGATGCTGGCCCTTTTAATCACAGACTATCGTCATGCGGGACTAGTCCTGGTCGAGAGCCGGACCAGGAGCGAGGAGAGGGGAGTGCAGGTCCGGGGTGGGGGAGCCAAGTGGCAGCAGAACACAGGTGTACCTGCGATCTGAGACATGGATTGCGGGGTCACCCATGACAGTACCCCCCGCCCCTTTTAGGCCCCTCTTCTTCTTTCTCCACCTTCTCCAATTCTTCTCAATGGGACACCAGAGGAGGAGAGTAGGAACAGTGAAGACAGGACAAACCCCAATGAGGTGCTTGGACCTGGCAGGGAACAACCTGAGGCTATCCTGGAGACATTTGGAGTGTCCTACGGCCAACAAACTGTCTCTGATTACTTGTTCATCAAATTTAATGTGCAGCAAGCACTGGAAAACAAAAATTGGGGTTGCCATCAAATTTGTTAGGCATAAAAAATTTGGGTCCAGACTCTACTGCTGGAAAACATTGCAGGGTGGCTGGAGCAACTGGAGGAGGAGTCGCGGGAGCCTGCTGCTGGGAGGCAATCATCCGTCGAAGAGTGGCAGCGAGTTTGTCCAGAAGTTCTTTCTTCGGGACCGCCACAGGAACACGGAAACGCCACGGGAACACAGAAACGCCACAGGAACACGAAACGCTACAGGAACACGGAAACGCTACAGGAACATGGAAGCACCACAGGAACACGGAAATGCACAAGAAACACGTAGGCGTCTGGAAACGCACAGGAGGAACACATGAGGCTTTCACTTCAGTGGAATGACTTGAAGATCTGGCAGAGAGTGAAAGCATGGCCAGGTCCTGGATGGAAGCGGTAGCCAGGACCGGGACCAGAGCCTGACTAGGAGCAGGGAGAGGTGAGTGCAGGTCGGGGGAGGGGGAGCCGCGTGGCAGCAGAACACGGGTGTACCAGCGATCCGAGACATGGATCGCGGGGTCACCTGGGACAATTGCAATCTTGTATAAGGTACTGTGTGGGGTTTTATTGTCTAGGTTTGTGGTGACAGATTCTCTTTAACCCCTTAACGCTCTGTGCCGTAGCTCTACGGCGCAGAGGTATAAGGGATGTATGAAGAGGGCTCACGGGCTGCATTTGTATACAATAATATTATTGGTGTGAAAACAAAGTTATTTAATTTCTGCCAATAATTTGTTTAGTTTCCCATACTTTTATGATATATTATGATTGCAATCGAATTCCCAAATTTTGGAAATGAATGATATTTATCATATGTGGTTGTGTCTAATAACCCCTGACCATTTAGGTTTCCAGTTTGTTTTATGATTGTCTACATGAAATGTCTCTTGCTATGCTTTTCCCTTACATACAAGGCACTCTATAAGCCAAGAAGCGCCATTCTTTGGGAACATTACTTAATCCAGGGCAGGTTGTTGCCCATGAAGGAGTGTAACATTAAAGTTATACATTTTATCCAGGGTTTTCTGCTCCTGGGTTGTACAGTGACTGTTCTACCATCTTAGTAGCACGAAATTCTGGAAAGTGAGGTTATATGCTGGATGAGGATTATATCCCATCTGAACAATGCTCTGTCTAACCCGCCATTATTCACACTTTGTGTTACTAAAGTGGCATAGAACATTTCATATTTTAGTTACATTAGACATTGCTGTGAGTTTAAGGACACTTGTTAAGTATTTCAGAGCAGATATACATTTTTATTTAAGAATCCATGCCTTAAGGTCCCTGTTATTGATCCTGAATGTCATTTTGGTGTTAGTTATTTGCTTACTTGTTTAAAATTCCCTATTTCCAGTAGGCATTGCGATCAAATAGAAGTCTCCTCATATCTTCTCCTCTTTAAGGTAAGGAAATATTACTGGAAATGAAATGTATTGCATGAAGTATGTAATAATAGATGGACTAGTTACAGTGGATGCTGACGACACGGGCTGCAAAAGCAGTGTCACTCTACTATTCTCACCAAGTAGAGCCAACAGGCGAACATGATATTAATCTCTAACAACTTCTAAGTTAGCCTTGTTTCAATTTAGTAACGTTTAGAATATATTGCATGCTAGGTAAACCGATGGCTGCCTCCATGTCTAGTCATTGTGAGCCATGATGAGAAGTAATTATTGGATTTAGAAAAAATTAAGAACAAGATCATTGGAATGAACACCTTCTGTGTCTACTGTGTGCACAGTTTGTCTTAGGACATTCAGACGTTGAGTATTTGCAGTGAATATCGGTGCTAAATCTAGATTGAAATCAGCCTGGAAAATGATCTCATTCTATCTCCCTCAAATATAAAGAGGGTTTCTGCAGTTTCATTCACAACTAGAAAAAAGATTGATGCAGATTTTTCATTTTGCTGCCATTTAAAAGAATGTTGAGGATGTTCAACAATGATTCCTTACAGAAAAGCCTCTGGGTGAGGTCACAGGTTGCAGTTAAAACTGCATAGCAATTACTTTTGGGGTGGTTTTAGGTAGTATTACTTATTTTAACAAGTGAAAGATATCAAATCAACAGTGACAT
Source organism: Engystomops pustulosus (assembly GCA_019512145.1). Taxonomy (NCBI): domain Eukaryota; kingdom Metazoa; phylum Chordata; class Amphibia; order Anura; family Leptodactylidae; genus Engystomops; species Engystomops pustulosus. The sequence continues at coordinate 140,444,687 of CM033641.1, read as the reverse complement.
TTGTGGAACAGCTTTCTCTTTCAAAATCCAATTCAGTTCATGTCTTTCACCTGTGAAATTGACAAAACTGCACCTCAAAACCACCTCAAAACTAATTGCGATGCAGTTTTAACTGCAGCGTGTGACTGCACCCTCAGATGTGAACCTGTAAATTCTGCCATGGATTCTTAAATAAAAATGTATATCTGCTGTGAAATCCTTAACAAGTGTTCTTAGACTCAAAGCCATGTCCTATGTAACAAAAATATGAAATGTTCTATGCCACTTTAGTGACACAAAGTGTGAATAATGGCAGGTTAGAGCATTGTTCAGATGGGATATAATCCTCAGCCAGCATATCACCTCACTTTCCAGAATTCCATGCTACTAAGATGGTACAACAGTCTCTACTACCCAGGAGCAGGAAACCCCTGGATAAAATTTATAACTTTAATGTTACACTCCTTCATGGGCGACAACCTGCTCTGGATTAAGTAATGTTCCCAAAGAATGGCATTTCATGGTTCATAGAGTGCCTTGTATGAAAGGGAAAAGCATAGTGTCACGCGTGCTCCCGCGATCCCTGTCTCGGATTGTGGGCGCGTCCCTGCTCCTCTGTGTGCCCCCGCTGCAGCCCGGTCAGTTCACTCACCTCTCCCGGATCCTGCTCTTCCCCGGACTGCCGTGCACGCGTGACCCCGGCTCCTAGGGCGCGCGCGCAGCTCCTGCAGAAATTTTAAAGGGCCAGCGCACCGCTAGTTGGTGCACTGGCTGAACACCTCACCTTTAAGAATCCTGCCTCTTCCTGTGTCCCCTGCCGGATCTTAGTGCCTCACAGCCTAAGAGAAAGCTTCCTGGTGATTATTCCTGCGTTCCTGTGTATTCCTGCGTTCCTGTGTGTCTCCGCTCCTGAGTCCTGTGTAGCCATGTTACCCGAGTTCCTCCGTGTCGCTGTGTTCTGTGTGCCTGTGTTCCCATTCCCACCTGCCTGGACCTCGCATTGCTGATCCCGGATTTGGACTTGACCTTGCATCTCTGCGCTTTGCGGCAGGCTCTGGGGAAAACCAGGTGCCACTTCGACTCCGGTCCCAGGTGCCGTCTAGTTCCATCTCTCGCAGAGGTCCAGAGGATCTACTGATCCTGACACATAGCAATAGACGTTTCATGTAGACAATCATAAAACAAACTGGGAACCTAAATGGTCAGGGGTTATAAGAACTGAAAAGTGGAACTGAAACTATTTTTTTCAACCACATATGATAAAGATCATTAATTTCCAAAATGTGGGAACTCGATTGCAATCATAATGTATCATAAAAGTATGGAAATCTAAACAAATTGTTGGCAGAAATTAAATAAAGCTACGTTTTTAAATAATATTACTTCTTGTATGCAAAAATGTAAATTAAAAACATTTGTCCTCTTTATGAAAGAGGCAGATGAAAATTCAGTAGATCTATGTCACCTGAAGATACCACAAATTTGTATTGAGGCATATAAATATTTATCTAAACTAGATATTATTTAGATTTTATATGATATTAGACTTTGTGAAACAGGTGATTTGTCTTTGCTTAAAGAGAATCTTTCACCACAAACCTAGACAATAAAACCCCACTCAGTACAAGATTGTAATCACGTTTCCATGCTGCTCTTGTACATTGCTGCTTCACACTTTCTTTGTTCTTTGCTGATGTAGCATATTGGGTAAGTATAATTAATGTGAGGATGTGTAAAATTAGTATTTCCTGATTTTCCCTTATCTTATCACTTAACTTCAGTTTTTTTGTGTAAAATTAGTATTTCCTGACATGTATTTCCTGTCAAATCTTCCCTTATCTTATCACTGCATCATTTACTTAACTTCTGGTTTGCCTAAGCATAATTAATATGAGGGCAGTGTGCTAATGGATCTGTGAGGTCTGCCAATATGCACCACCCTCTTACCAGCTGAAAAACAAGGCATGCTCTCATGCCTTAGCATCCAAAGCTTATTTAGACTCTTGCCTTTAGGCAACTTGTTAAGACCTCCTACAGAATACATCCAAAAAATAAGTTGTTGTTATTTTTTATTACTTAATATATTACATTGTAAATTGTGCCTGTGTATATTTTTTATTTTTATTTTTAGATGGAGAATTAGGATAATAATGCATTGTCCCTATCCGATAGTATCACAGATACTCAATTAGGTAAACAGAATCTTTATTTATTACATTTTTTACTTTTTTCCATCAAGTAGCCTTTGATATTTTCTAAATTTGATTGCTGGTCTATCTCCTTGTGTCACAATAACCAGGAGCCTTGTTCACAGGAGGGGTCAGGATGAGTCTCTTAGGGAAGAGTCTGTGGACCCTCTGGACCTCCTACAGAGTACATCCATAAAGTTGTAGTTATGTTTTATTACTTGTTATATTACATTGTAAATTGTGCCTGTGTATATTTTTGATCTAAAGTTATTATTTTTAGATGGAGAATCAGGGTAATTTAATATTTATTTTTTTTACTTTTTTCCATCAAGTAGCCTTTGATATTTTCTAGAATTCATTGCTGGTCTATCTCCTTTTTTAAGTGGAATTTCTGAATACCGAAATTGGTGAAGCATTCATGGTGGAGCCGCATTGTGATCAGCAACCAGCTCAAGAGTGTTTTGTGCCAGTGAATTTAGAACAGTCAACCTCAGAAGCGAATTTAGATTCTTCTATGGAGCGGCTCATTCATAGTTAGTTTTTATATAATTTAGCAATGGTATTTCAATAATAATGCACAAAACTATTATTAAATATACATTTTTCACGTAGAAAGAAAGGTTGTTGTAATAGATGACACCCGTACTTCTGATGACAAAAAGAAAAAAGCAGAGTGGCGAGGGTAGAAAGTAATATAGATACATAAAACTTTTTTGGATGCAAAAATGTATAGCTAATGTAATAATATCTATGATCATTAAACGTGTCTACAACTATATGTTCAGTGTGATCCAGGAAATTGAAACCTAAAAACTGGACTTTAAAGAAAAAATGCAACTCAGCATCGCTGATCCTGCCGCAGAAGATGTAATGAAACGACAGAAAACTCTAAAAGATTGCCATCATTACCAGCAATCCCAGAAGCTGATGAAAATAAAGCTTACGAAGATACTGGCGGTAAGCCACACTTTATAGAACCGAACAATGTTTGGGTTGCAAAAATAAACACATCTCACATACACAGATAGATCAGTTGTCTACAGAAAAACTATGTCACTCTGTAGAAAATGTATAAGCTCATAAGCCGTTTGACATCTTTCATATACGCTTCTGACAGAATACACAATCAAATAAATTCTTATATGAATAGGTATTTACAGTCAGGATACCTTGCAATGAAATAAAGGACCTACAGAAAAACTTTTTTTAACAAAAAGTTAGCAGGGGAACATAATTACTAGGTATGACTGGTAGGGGTCTGAACAAGTTAGGGCACCCATCCCGGCTAGTCTAGAAATTAAATTAATTCAGAAACTTTCCTGAATGCGGTCGCTGCCACACTGCAAAGCAATGCTGAATTTTTAGCATCAGATTGTTTAAAACTATTGGTAACTGTCATCAGAAATAGAAGTTGCTGTGGGAAACGCTAGCTGAAAGCTATAGCGTACGGTTGTATCATTAAACAGAAAAGGGCTTGGTTGTATGACTTCAGCAATTATGATTCTATCCTGTGTTTAGCGGCTAGCCTGTGTGCCCTCATGGTCGATGGTGATATTGATGATGATGTGTTATTGTCATGTGCTAGACAGAATCACCCTGATTTCAGGGATGTTGAAGAAATTGAGAAGTATTTGAATATCACTATTAATATTATGTATCACGGCCAGGGGGATTGGTGTAAGAAAATGATGGCCTGAAATAAATTCAAATGTAATTGATGTCCTTTCCAGATATGCATGGTGCATCGTTTTGAGAGATAAGACCGGTGCCTCTGTTGCACAAGCCTGTGAAGTGATTTTTAACACAGATGATTGTGTACCCTATTAACATTATGCATCACAGCCAGGGGGATTGGTGTAAGAAAATGATGGCCTGAAATAAATTTTAAATGTAATTGATGTCCTTTCCAGATATGCATGGTGCGCCGTTTTGAGCGATAAGACCTGCGCCTCTGTTGCACGAGCCTGTAAAGTGATTTTTAACACAGATGATTGTGTATCCCTTTTATAAAGGTAATGGGGCTCAGTGATTTTTCTCTCATTTGGTCGAGAAATTTACGAGATAAGATTTGCAGACCTGATGCATCGCCCTGTGAATATGATAGTGTATGAGCTAAACATCAATATACTGGAAATAAACAATAAAAGAGAAAAACTGAATGACTAACTAGCTATGGATAAATTGGAGCTTAAAAACTTCGCTCTATCAGCCCCTTGTATGAGCCGAATATTTGCTGTAGTATTCCCATGTGATTTCCTACCTGAACATAAAGGGGCAGATTTACTTACCCGGTCCATTCGCGATCCAGCGGCGCGTTCTCTGGGGTGGATTCGGGTCCGGCCGGGATTCACTAAGGCAGTTCCTCTGACGTCCACCAGGTGTCGCTGCTGCGTGAGGTGCATCGGAACGCACTAGAGTTCACCGGGCCATCCTGGATGAAGGTAAGCGCGTGTTGAGCTGCACTTTTTTTTTTTAAAAAAACTTATTTTACGGCCATGCCCCCCAATTTCCGTCGCGTGCATGCCGGCGCCGATGCACCATAATCCCGGGCAATACAGGGAAAATCAGCACAAAAACGCAAATCGGGCACTTAGTAAATGACCCCCAAAGAGTTCAATGGCCTGCAGCGTTTATAGTCAATACCGACGATTCCCTTGTTTTTGTATCAGATTAATGCAATGTTCTGTACTAGTTTTTTACATTTTATTTTTCTTTGCTGTATACATTTTTGATCAATAAAGTGTTTAAACTTTGAGGCGTCTCACAATTTCATTTTATATTAAATTTATACTTTATCCGGTTAAGGACTGGTCCCTTTCCTGGTTTTTCATTTCCATTTTTTACTCCCCACCTTCAAAAATCTATAACTTTTTTATTTTTACACGTGAAGAGCTGTGTGACAGCTTGTTTTCTGTAAAACAGAATTGCACTTCATAGTGATGGTATTGAATATTCCATGCCATGTACTGGGAAGCAGGAAAAAAATTCCAAATGCAGTGAAAATGGTGAAAAAATGCATTTGCGCCATTTTCTTGTGAGCTTGAATATTATGGCTTTCACTGAGAGCCCCAAATGACATGTGTACTTTATTCTATGGGTCGGTATGGTCACGGGGACACCAAATTTGTATAGGTTTTATAATGTTTTCATACATTTACAAAAATTAAATCCTGCTGTACAAATTCTTTTTTGATTTTGCCACCTTCTGGCGCTAATAACTTTTTTATACTTTGTTGTACAGAGCTGTGGGTGGTGTCATTTTTTGTGACATTTGATAATATTTTCAATGATATAATTTTTAGGACAGTATGACCTTTTGATCACTTTTTATAGATTTTTTTTATATTTTTCAAAATGGCAAAAAAGTGCCATATGACTTTTGGCAATATTTTCTGTTACGGGGTTAAACGCATTGAAAAACCGTTAATATATTTTGATAGATCGGGCATTTTCAGACACGTCAATACCTAATATGTTTATAATTTTTACTGTTTATTTATATTTATGTAAGTTCTAGGGAAAGGGGGGGTGATTTGAATTTTTAGGTTTTTTTATCATAATTTTTTTATTTCAAACTTTTTTTATTTTTCTTTCTACTATTTTTCAGACTGTCTGATCGATCCTACCATACACTGCCATACTGATCAATCCCATATACACTGTATATGGGGATTTTCCTCCTCATTCATTACAATGTGCACATTGTAATGAAGGGGTTAAAACGAAATAGCCTCGGGTCTTCGGAAGACCAGAGGCTACTAGAGATGAGCGAGCACTAAAATGCTCGGGTGCTCGTTATTCGAGACGAACTTTTCCCGATGCTCGAGTGCTCGTCTCGAATAACGAGCCCCATTGAAGTCAATGGGAGACTCGAGCGTTTTTCAAGGGGACCAAGGCTCTGCACAGGGAAGCTTGGCCAAACACCTGGGAACCTCAGAAAAGGATGGAAACACCACGGAAATGGACGGGAAACAGCAGGGGCAGCATGCATGGATGCCTCTGAGGCTGCTTAATCGAACCATTATGCCAAAATTATGGGCAACAGCATGGCCATGACAGAGTGACCGAATGAGGCTAGATAGCATCTAAAACATCCAATAATTGACCCTGACACTATAGGGGACGGCATGCAGAGGCAGCGGCAGCAGCGGCAGGCTAGAGAGTGTCATGGCGACATACCCTAAATGGACTCAGGCTTCAAACCAATGGGTGGCAGAGAGGAACCAAAGGAGGTGAGCAAGAAGCACTGAAATGATTTCCTATGTCAACAAAAGGTTGACGGTATATTTAGTCGATAACACAGCATGGTGGCGACATAGTGACCAAATTCCATAATGTATCTGGTGAAACACCCAAAAAATGAGCCTGACACAGCTTGTTTGATAAGGGGACGACATGTGGAGGCAGCCATGGAGACGACTTCCATGATTAAGAGCGACAGTATACTTCCGGTTCCGGAGCGGGGATGTAAGGACGCACCTCAAGGAGCTCCCGCGAACCGACCCCAGAAACCCGCAAAGAACCAGCCGGGGGGCAAACTGACGCTACCCGATCTGATCCCCACAGTACCGGGACTATCCGGTGGCAGCGGAGTCAGCGGCAAACACCCCCGAAAAGGTCAGAGAGCCGGCCCGGAACCGCAGCGCAGCCGCGACTGAAAGCAGGCACGCACCGCATCTGAGGATTCCCTGAGCGGACCTACCGGCAGCTTAGACCAAACGGTAGGAGAAAGGGGGAGGAGGACGCAGGTGACCTCGGCGGGGATAGATCACACACAGCAGCAGCACAAGGAGCGCAGAGCTGACAGGTAGCACCATATTGGCAATAGCATCAGCACGTGGAGCAGCACGTGGAGGCTGGGAGACGGGCCAGACACAAAGCAGCGCCAGAACTTACAGGCTCCCCTGAAAGTACCTGCCCAAGACACAGCCAGACTGGTCAGAGATCTAATATATCCCAAAGCACAGTAGTATTTGGAGGCTTGAGTGTATGGAGCGATATCTCCTCCGTAGCGGTCACAAGACTAAAATGGGCAACGCTACTCTCACAGAACCTGCTTCACAAACAAATCTAGAACCTGTGAGAATGAGCTCTCAGCAAACTCACATACCGGCAGATGAGGAAGTAGGAGCCTGTTCCCCCACGCCACCAGACCCTGAGATGCTGGTCGCACAGTTCTCTCAAGATCCCACACCTCAGATAGACTATCAATCACTGGCGGCAGAGGTGATGGCGAAATTGGCGCCTGACATACATAAGGCCCTGGAGTCGTCAATACAAAAAGCTCTACAGTCAGTGCGCACTGACATAGTGAAAAAGGGGGCAGGATAACAGAGGCGGAACAAAGAATCTCGCTTACAGAAGACTCACAGGTTGATCTAAAGAGACAACTAGAAATGGTCACGCTGGAAACTAAACGGCTGTCCAGAAAACTAGACGACATCGAAAATCGATCAAGAAGGAATAATCTCCGTATAGTGGGTCTACCGGAATCGGTTCGCCCAGGCGACTTACAGTTGTTCTGTGAACTCGACTTGCCAAAAGTACTGGGCCTCAAGGGCAGGTGCCGGGTGGAAAGGGCGCACCGATTGGGACCGGATCCGAGAGCGACTGAATCCCAGATGTCAAGAACAAACCAGGACATGAGCAGGCCGAGACAAGTAATAATGCGCTATCTGGACTACAATGATAAGACAGACATAATCAGAGCCTTCAGAAGGAGAACGCATCCGCTGATGTTTAAGGGTTCCAAAATATTGTTATTTGAGGACTACTCAGCAGAAGTTACCAAGAAAAGAAGAGCATTCAGTAACATATGCACAGCTCTAATAGAAAGGAAAATCCGATTCCAATTAGTATTCCCAGCTACACTTCGGGTGTTTTATGGCGATGGCTCTATGGGCATCTATGTCAACCCAAAGGAAGCAGAAGAGGCCCTATAACGTCATCAAGTCCTGCCAACTGATCACCAATCAAGAGACAGCAGAAAGCGAATGAGCTCACCACAACCTCAAAGGCACCCACGACGCAGATACCACAGTCAGGAGTCCAGGACCTCCTCACCAGACCGAGACTTGAGGTTCCCAAGACCCAACAGAGAACCCTGAACTGGTCACTCGAGGGTGGGGTAAGGGAGCATAGCTCCGCAAAATGTAGCAACGCAGTTGGTTAAGTTGATGTATGTTATGTCATGTTGCCATAGAGGGGCCTAAACAGTAAGAGACTCCCATGTAAGGGACTGTTATGATTGGTAGAACAACCAATCAAGGAAACGAAGGGCGCATTCAGCTAGAGCAATTTCCCACAATGAGCTAGCACGAAATGCCCCCCTGGTGGACAATTCTAGACACTTGGTCGGACTAATGAGGTGCTCTTTACACTACTGAAAAAAGTGAAGTCCACAAGCCCAGACGAGGACGGTCTGACGGCCAAACTCCAGGCTTCTAAGAATTATATTGTTGTTATGTTGGTTTTTTTTTTCTGGGGGGAGAGGGATTTCTGTTATGCAATGTTATTGGCAAACAAAAATTATACGCTAAATAAGATACATGTTAAGTGCATGGGGGGAGGGCGCACCATATTAAAGAGACGATCCAAAACCTGTCAGACCGATGAAGCGATCTTTAAACAGGAAATACTAGTTTCTGGAATTTCATTGAAACCCACCAACCACTTAAGTTATAAAGTGATGAAAATCATTACATGGAATGTAAAAGGTCTCCGTTCCCCGCAAAAGCGCTCTAAGGTTCTTCGCCATTTAGGTAAATTACGCCCTGACATTGTCTTATTGCAAGAAACCCAATTAGAGGTTTCAGACTACTTTAGACTTCAAAAATTCTGGGTGGGACAGGTGTATGGATCGCCCTCACAAAAAGGGAAGGCTGGAGTACTAACCCTGTTACATAGGTCCTTTCCAGGGAAGGTGTTGCAGTCGAAACATGACACAGAAGGAAGACGGGTTTGGTTACAAATAGAATATCAAGGGGAAATATGGTCGATACACAATATATATGGCCCAAACGAGAACAATAGATCTTTCTTTAGGCAGGTCACGGACTCCCTACTGGGAGATGAAGAAAGACTCATAATACTTGAACACAGTGGCATCGGTTGAGGAAGACTTGATCAAGTTCGGTTGAACTTGATGGACAAGTGTCTTTTTTCAACCGTATAAACTATGAAACTATGAAAGACCGTAAGAAACAAAATGGACAGACGTGCATTACCAGACCTTCTGTCACAAACAGGGATGAGGGACGGGTGGCGAGATACACATCCCGACGGGAGGGAATACACACATTACTCACACCCACATAACAGTTGGTCACGCATCGATTACCTCCTGCTATCAGATAAAGCGAGCCAAATGTTACTAACGTCGGAAATAGAAGAACTAGCAATATCGGATCACGCTCCAGTGACAATCACATTACATGACGCACACCCCAAAGGCAGTGACATCCTTTGGCGTTTCCCGGCCTTCCTAACAAAAGATGATTCATTCACAGAAATACTAGAGGGATGGTGGATAGAACACGACTTTGAGAATGGGGTACACAAGGAGGACCCTGCAATGTTCTGGACGTCAGCCAAAACAGCTATAAGAGGGCGACTGATGGCATACACTTCTACACTTAAAAAGAAAATAGAAAAACAATATAGACAAGCCAGTGATGCCCTAAGAGCAGCGTACACGACATTCCTAAACACTTCCACACACGACTCAAAAATAGCATGGGATGAGGCCAGATCAAATTACGATCTATGGCTGGATAGAAAAGAGGAACAGTACCGAAAGCCATACGAGGCAGAACTTTTCCGCTTTGGAAACAAGTCTGGGAAATTGATGGCCAGATTAGCAAAGGGAAGATACAAACCAAACCACATCCCAGCTGTGCGAAATAACGCAGGAAAGGTGCTTTAATCCCCCAAAGAGGTGAACGCAACTTTTAGGGAATATTATGCCAAGCTCTATAAGGATGACACGACAGGGAGCGGGGAAGCGAAGAATTTTATATCCTCAGTCAAACTACCTAAGCTTTGTCAAATCCAGTTAGACATGCTAAACCAAGACGTCACAGAGGAAGAAATAGGAAGAGTGATTAGTGGACTAAAAATGGGAAAGCCCCTGGCCCTGACGGGTACACCTCGGAGTTTTATAAAGCGTTAAAGAAACAAATAATCCCCATACTGGTACCATATTTTAATGAAATTCTCCAACATGGCAAACTCCCTCTGCACTCTAAAACGGCATATATAAAACTAATTCCCAAAGACGGTAAAGATCCCCTGGACCCTGGCTCCTACCGCCCTATTTCCCTAATAGACCAGGACATCAAGATTCTATCGAAAATCATGGCAGACAGACTGTCACTCTGCATGCCAGCACTAGTTGGGGAGTCCCAAGTAGGTTTTATCAAGGGGAGGGCGGCAGTGTCTAACATACGCAAGGTACTGGCAATCCTAGATAGGGTAAAAAACTGTCCACAGCCAGGGGAACATCCGACCCTGGTGGCATTAGATGCCAAAAAAGCTTTCGACAACGTGAGATGGCCCTGGCTGTGGATGGTGCTGCATAAATATGGATTCACTGGAAAGTTCTGCACTCTACTAAAGGGTCTATATAATGAGCCAATGGCAAGGGTACACACCCCAGGGTTCCTGTCCACACCATTTAGGCTACAGAAGGGCAATCGACAGGGATGTCCGCTATCGCCCTTACTCTTCAACCTGGCGCTGGAACCGTTAGCGAGATCTCTAGAAGATGGGGAGCTGTTTGAGGGTATTAAAATAGGAAAAGAAACCGTAAAGCAGGTGCTTTTCGCAGATGACGTAATCTTGTTTTTATCTAACCCAGAGCAACACCTAGAGAGGGTACTAAGACATATTGAGCGATTCGGAGCATTCTCAGGGTTCACCATCAATGTGGCAAAAAGTGAAATGTTGGACTTAAGGCCAGGGGGAACTAGCACTAATTGGCCGCCACCAGACATGCCCATAAAGAAGGCACGTTCGTACTTAACATACCTGGGAATTCACATCGGGCGACAACCTGAACAGATCTATACACTAAACTATTCTCCCCTAATTGAAAAAATCCTGAAAGAACTGGAAAGGTGGCAACAGCTCCCCTTAACTATGTTAGGACGGGGTCACCTAATAAAGATGATCTCGTTTCAGAGACTCCTCTATCCCCTACAAACTATCCCAGTGCTATTGACTCACATAGACGTAAACAAAATAACAAAAGCATTCCAAACATTCCTGTGGCGGGGAAAAAGACCCAGAATCACAGCCAAAAAACTGATGCTCAGTAAATGGGAAGGAGGTATAAACATACCCAATATAAGAGGCTATAATCTAGCCTGCTTATTTAGACATGTGGTGAACTGGATCAATGGCACGGCCAAATACTCCAACACGAACCTGGAGAGAGAACTGGTGGCGCCAAATGATGTGGTGACATTGCTCCACACCAGTTTCTCGAAAAGGCCCTTAATAGCAAGGCAGTCATTAGTAATACATGATACACTAGTAGCATGGAAGGAGGTGAGAAAGCTATACCACTTACCCTTCCTGCTATCCAAACACATGCCACTCTGGAACCATAAAGAATTTATGCCAGGGAAAGAAAGTGCCCTCTACAAGCCCTGGAAGGAATCAGGGGTGGGAAAAGTGGGCGACCTCATACATGACACTGAACCAAGGTGGCGCTCATTAGAAGAAATTCTCCTTAAATGCATAATTTTCTCAGGTCAAGAACCGGGGAAATTACGAGGGAGGCATCCGACAGTGCTTTCAGTTCACTTTTAGGCACAGCTCAGAGTACTCACAATATAACCATACTCTATGCAGATATCAAAAGCCGTATGTTAAAAGGGATACAAAACAAAGTAGGGAACTGTTGGGTCAAGCGATTCCCGGACAAAGAGATATATGAGGGACTGATGCAAGGGTGGGCCAAAGTGAGACAATGCATAACGAGCGAACAATGGCGGGAGACTTATTTAAGGATCATGCACCATGCCTACTATGGCTTTAACCTGCCAAGAACACCAAACAATCCGGACAGGCTGATAGCCTGCCCAAAATGCAAACAACCTAGCACAGATGTATGGCATGGGATATGGTCATGCGACATTATTCAGACTTTTTGGAACCATATAAGGGATCACATAAAATTAAACTGGGACAAAAACCTACCCATGGACCCGCTGCTCTTAATATTCCACATAGTAGAAGGGGATGAAGGTCAAGAGGAGATTCCACTGATCAGATTAGACGTTCATGCCTTCCTATAGTGGCCAAAAGATGCATCATGAACCACTGGATAAAGGACTCCTCCCCGACAACTGTGGAGGTAGTCAATCAGATGAAACACTTGATTCGACTGGATAGAATTGAAACACTTAGACATAAGGAAAAACAAACCAATGGTTTTTTCAGCAAATGGAAGCAATTTATTGTTTCGCATATGACCAGGCAAGAAATAATAGAACTGGTTACCCCTTTCAAATTAACAACATGGTATAACACAGGAATTCTGAAGGGAAACCTGGGTAAGCTACAGGTATGAAGGCCACTGAGGAGGATAATGGCAGACGTGGAGATGACATCCCCAGTAAACTGAGCAGCGGGTCAAAAAGAGATCGCTAGGAACTAGATGAGGCGGTCCACCCCCCCGGTGCACTAAAAACGCAAAAATGGAAAATGTAACTGACATGTAACTCATAAGATATCTGATACATTGCCAAATGTTAAAACGTTTGTTAAAATGTCTTATGTTACATTTTTGTTTGAAAATAAAGAGGTTTTTAAAAAAAAAAAAAGAGCGACAGTATGGGGCATCCATATTGCGCTGCTATGATTGCAACTTCAGGTCTCCAGCATGGCGGCGACAGATGGGCCGAGTTCCACTATGTATCTGGTGAAACACCTGAAAATTCTGCCTGACACAGCTCGTTTGATATCCTCTCGTGCTCCGGGTCTGGGGTATGAGAGTTGAAAGTTGCGCATGGAGACATTGGTGACGCTGTGGAGGATCGTGGAGGCAATGGACAGGAAACAGCGGGGCAGCATGCACGGATGCCTCTGAGGCTGCTAATTTGGGATGGAGCTGGCGGTCCGCTCCCAGGTGAGCTTTCCCTGTCAAGCCCCTGTCTCTCGGCTCCTCCCCACCCAAAATGGGCCTGGGGCCAAGGGTTATTTGAAAAAATTATAATTTTCAAAGCAGGCGGGGTCGTTTGAATATTTCACCTAGGAATAATGGAATAGCATAGTGGTTCTATTTTTTTGTTTTTTTCGGAAATGGTTCCATGATTAAGAGCGACAGTATGGGGCATCCATATTGCGCTGCTTTGATTGCAACTTCAGGTCTCCAGCATGGCGGCGACAGATGGGCCAAGTTCCACTATGTATCTGGTGAAACACCTGAAAATTCTGCCTGACACAGCTCGTTTGATAAGGGGACGATGTATGGAGGCAGTGAAGTAGTAGTAGATTAAAGGTGTTGCAGTTAAAACTATGTTAGTTGGATCTTGGGATGGAGATGGCGGTCCGCTCCCAGGCAAGCTTTCGCCTGTCCAAGCACCTGTCTCTCGGCTCCTCCCCACCCAAAATGGGCCTGGGGCCAGAAGCGTTTACTTTGAAAAAATTATAATTTTCAAAGCAGGCGGGGTTTGAATATTTCACCTCAGGAATAATGGAATAGCATAGTGGTTCTATTCGGAAATGGTTCCATGATTAAGAGCGACAGTATGGGACATCCATATTGCGCTGCTATGATTGCAACTTCAGGTCTCCAGCATGGCGGCGACAGATGGGCCACCTGAAGGTGAAACACCTGAAAATTCTGCCTGACCCAGCTCGACGATGTATGGAGGCAGTGAAGTAGTAGTAGATTAAAGGTGCTGCAGTTAAAACTATGTTAGTTGGATCTTAGGATGGAGCTGGTGTTCCGCTGCCAGGCGAGCTTTCGCCTATCCAAGCCCCTGTCTCTCGGCTACTCTCCAAACAGCACTACTAAGAACCTTTTGTATAAGATCAAGTGTAGTAGTGTTCTTATAAGTTTGGGTTATGGCGGGTGAGGGGAATGTAAACAGATGCGCAATAAGCGCTGAAATAATATCGGTAAATGATTGAAGTTTGCAAGTACATTTTGTGGATAACACAGCAGGGTGGCGACAAAGTTAACAAGTTTGATGTGGAAGCCATGAAAACAACCCAAAATTTTGCTAAGGGGACGATGTATGGAGGCAGCTATATGGACGACTTTTGGAGGCAGCTATGGAGATGACGTGTGGAGGTAGCAATGGAGACAACATGTGGAGGCAGCTAAAAAGACTACGTGTGGAGGCTGCTATGGAGACAATTTAATTTGGATAGTGCCTGTATGTGGCAGTCCAAAAAAGTTTTCAAACCAGAGGAGCAGGTAGGTGGTCCTCCAGAAAAATTAAATAGATTGAGGGCCTGTATGTGGCAGTCCAAAAAAGTTTTCAAACCAGAGGAGCAGGTAGGTGGTCCTCCAGAAAAATTAAGTAGATTGAGTACTATAGCTAGAGCCAGTTGGCCCTGTCAAAAAATAGCCCGTTTCCTCTGCTTTAGTGTACAAAGAGGAGGAGAAGGAGGAAAATGAGGAGGAGGAGTGCATAAATTATTCAGGTTGAGCTTCCTTCACCTGGTGGAGAATGGAAATCCTGAGAAATCCAGGCTTTATTCATCTTGATAAGCGTCAGCCTGTCAGCGCTGTCAGTCGACAGGCATATACGCTTATCGGTGATGATGCCACCAGCTGCACTGAAAACCCGCTGACTGACACTGCACTGACAACACGCTAGCGGCAGGGCAGACAAGAACCTCCAAGGCATACAGCGCCAGTCCGTGCCACATGTCCAGCTTTGAAACCCAGTAGTTGTAGGGAGCTGTGTGATCATTTAGGACGATGGTATGGTCAGCTACGTACTCCCTCACCATCTTTCTGTAAAGATCAGCCCTACTCTGCCAAGACTGGGGACAGGTGACAGTGTCTTGCTGGGATGACATAAAACTGGCAAGGTCCTTGTAAAGCGTACCCCTGCCAGTGCTGAACAAGCTGCCTGCTTGCCTACTCTCCCTCGCTACTTGTCCCACAGAAGTACGCCCTCTGCCGCCAGCGCTGTCAGAAGGGAAAAACTGTTTCAGCTTGTGCACCAGGGCCTGCTGGTATTCATGCATTCTCACACTCCTTTCCTCTCCAGGGATGAGAGTGGAAAGATTTTGCTTGTACTGTGGGTCCAAGAGAGTGAATACCCAGTAATCAGTGCTGGAAAAAATTCTTTGAACGCGAGGGTCACGGGATAGGCAGCCTAGCATGAAATCTGCCATATGCGTCAGAGTACCAACGCGCAAGAATTCACTCCCCTCACTGGCCTGACTCTCCATTTCCTCCTCCTCCGACTCCTCTTCTTCTGCCCATACACGCTGAACAGTGAAGGACTGAACAATGGTCCCCTCTTCTGTCTCGCCAACATTCTCCTCCTCTTCCTCCTCATCCTCCTCCACCTCCTCCGATATGCGCTGAGAAACAGACCTGAGGGTGCTTTGGCTATCAACAAGGGAATTTTCTCCCCCCGTCTCTTGTGACGACTGCAAAGCTTCCGACTTCATGCTGACCAGAGAGTTTTTCAAAAGGCCAAGCAGCCTGTTGCGATCAGTCTGCGCCGTGATGCCCTGTAATAGCTCTTGGGCGGTGTGCCTTTTATCACCTAGGCTCAGCAGTTTGAGCACCGCCTGCTGTCGCTTAGCGACGGCACTGCTGCTGTGCCTAGAGCTACCGACTGATGGCGCCATGCCCACGGATGGTAATTCGGAGGAGGAGGAGGGGTGGGAGGAGGAGGAGGCATAGTAGGCCTGAGAGACCTGGACCGAGGTAGGCACCGCAATCCTCGGCGTCAGCAGTATATGACCAGCCGCAGGGTCAGACTCGGTCCCAGCCTCCACCAAGTTAACCCAATGTGCCGTCAGCGATATATAGTGGCCCTGCCCGGCAGCACTCGTCCACGTGTCCGTGGTCAGGTGGACCTTGTCAGAAACGGCATTGGTCAGGGCACGGATGATGTTGTCTGACACGTGCTGGTGAAGGGCTGGGATGGCACATTGGGAAAAGTAGTGGCGGCTGGGGACCGAATACCGAGGGGCGGCTGCCGCCATGAGGTTGCGAAAGGCCTCGGTCTCTACCAGCCTATAGGGCAGCATCTCCAGGCTAAGTAATCTGGAGATGTGGACGTTGAGGGCTTGGGCGTGTGGGTGGGTTGCATTATACTTCCTTTTGCGCTCCAGCGTCTGGGGTATGGAGAGCTGAACGCTGGTGGATGCTGTGGAGGATCGTGGAGGCGAAGATGGGGTTTTCGCACGGGAGGTGTTTGGGCCGGGGTCCTTGGCAGGGGGCTGACTAGCAGATGACACAGGGGAAGGAGCAGTGGTGTGCCCGGCCGGAGGTGAACGGGCTTGGTGCCATTGAGTGGGGTGTTTAGCATTCATATGCCTGCGCATACTGGTGGTAGTTAAGCTAGTAGTGGTGGTAGTAGTGACCCCTGCTGATCCTGGTTTGGCACAGGTTGCACACCACAGTCCGTCGGTCATCCGGTGTTTCTTTAAAGAACCTCCAGACTTCTGAAAATCTAGCCCTCGCCACGGGAGCTTGACTACGTGAAACATTTGGTGCTGATGCACCAGCTCTGGCCCTGCCTCTCCGTCTGGCCCCACCACTGCCTCTTCCAACCTGTTCTGGCATAGGACTCGCCTCCGTCTCAGAAGCACTGTGTTCACCCAGCCTATTAACCCAGCTTAGGTCTGTCACCTCATCATCCTCCGATCCCTCAGTTTGCTCCCCCCTCGGACTTCCTGCCCTAACAACAACTTCACCACTGTCTGACAACCGTGTCTCCTCATCGTCCGACACCTCTTTACACACTTCTTCCACTACGTCAATAATGTCATTATCTCCCACAGACTGCGACCGGTGGAAAGCCTGGGCATCGGAAAAGAGCTCAGCAGCAACCGGACAAGTGGTTTGTGACTCTGGGAAGGGTCTAGGAAACAGTTCCTAAGAGTATGCCGGTTCAAATGCCAAATTTTCTTGGGAGGGAGCAGACTGGGGGGAAGGAGGCGGAGGAGCTGGAGGAGTGCTGATTTCGGGGACATGGGTGGACTGCGTGGAAGACTGACTGGTGAACAAATGGCTAGAAGCATTGTCCGCAATCCACGACATCACCTGTTCGCACTGTTCTGGCTTCAACAGTGCTCTACCACGAGTCCCAGTAACTTGAGACATGAACCTAGGGAGTGTAGCTCTGCGGCATTCCCCTGCTCCCTCATCAGCAGGTGGTGTCTCACCCCGCCCAGGACCACGGCCTCTGACCCCTGCAGTAGTTGGACGCCCACGCCCTCGTCCTCTACCCCTAGCCCTCGGGTTAAACATTTTCAAAATTAAAGTGTAAACTGTAAATTTTTTTTTTTGTTTGTTTTTTTGTGTTTTGTCCTCACAATATGGTACTAGCTGCACTACTAATGCCACCAAGGCCAGCCACAAGCAAATCAACAAAAAATAAAATATATAACGCTATTGTAGGCCTAAGTAAGCTGTTTGGGTTCTCCTATGGCTATTTTCTAGCCTACACTGAAAGCACACTGCTATGCCAGATGACTTTGAGTTATAAAAGTAAATAAACGTAAAAAAAAAAAAATGAGCAGACTGTGCCTAATTTAAATCAAACCCCTAATAAATTGTCCCACTTCGGTGTTTGAGGTGGATATGTGTGTCACTAAGAGCTAAACACAACGGTCGCAAGTCTCCCTGCAAATTCCTCACAATATGGTACTAGCTGCACTACTAGTGCCAGCAAGTCCAGCCACAAGCAAACAAACAAAAAAATATAACACTATTGTAGCCCTAACAAGGGCTGTTGGGTTCTTGTAGACTCACTCCTGCCTAACAGTAAGCTAATATAACACCCTAACACTATCCCTGCAGCAGCAACTCTCTCCCTAACGGCATCCGGACAGAGAATGATCCGAGCAGCGTGGGCAGGGGCTAGTCTATTCCAGGGTCACCTGATCAGGCCAGCCAACCACTGCTATCGACGTGTAAGGGTACCACGTCATGCTGGGTGGAGTGCAGAGTCTCCTGGCTTGTGATTGGCTCTGTTTCTGGCCGCCAAAAATCAAAACGGCGGGAGATGCCATTTTCTCGAGCTGGCGAAATACTCGTCCGAGCAACAAGCAGTTTTTGAGGCCATCTCTTTGAGGCTGGCACGGATCGCGGGTGTTACCGGTAGGCCTTTGCTGCAATATGCAGCAAAGACTTACCGGCTATGGAGAGTGCTCAGCCTGTGAGCCCTCTCCATGCAGTGGGACCCGACCGCCGCCGTGAATACACGGCGGGCAGTTGTGAACCAGTTAAACATGAATCTGCTTGAGATCACACCAATTAAATGTATATCAAACTCTGTATTACAACCAATATAATATGAATCTGCTACAGATCACACAGAATTTTAATTTATATAAAATTTATACTTGAATTCAATTTATACTTCAATTAGAAACACCACATTAGATAAAAGAGGGTTCGTTCTGCACATCCTCCAGGTACCTACACATTACATCCTTGCTGCACCCTCACATTACACACTCCATACAACTGACCCCATTACATACAGGACACCCCATAAAAAGGAAGGGAGGGAAATAGGACTGAATCAAAGGGGGGCGAAATGGGGTTCACTCTGAACATCCTCCATGCACCCACATATTACAAGCTCCCTGCACCCTCACATTACACACTCCATACAACACCACCGATTACATACAAAGCACCCCATTCATTTTTGTGATTAAACATATATGAATGATTAAACATATATAAATGTTATATATGCACAAGTAAAGTTATATTAAACTATGTGTTACAACCAAGATAATATAAATCTGCTACAGATCACACACAATTTCATTTAATATTAAATTTATACTGGAATTCAATTTATACTTCAATTAACAACACTAGAAACACATTAGATAAAAGGGGGTTCACTCTCCACCCACACATTACAACAGCCCTGCACCCACACATTAACCCCTTAAGGAGGCAGCTATTTTGTAGCTTAAAGGGGTATTCCCACCTCAGCATAATTTTTTTTGTATGTTTATGTAAAAGAGGGCGACTAGGGATTCATATGTATAATATACTTTATTTAGAAAAAATGTGCGTATATGTTTTTACATGGGGCTAACCTGACCCCTATGGTATGTGGCTTTCCGGCCATTGAACGAGTATGTGAGCGCGCATAACTCACGCTTGTGCCATTCACAAAGATCGGGCCGCTTTATTCAATAGCGGAGGACAGCTGAGGGACGCGCTGCACCCACCACAGCCTCCTGTTCCGTATCATCGATGCCTTACAAAGCCAGTGGCTAATTCAACTCGGAGGTAAAGCATCAGGAGAAATAAAAAATTATACATAGAACATATGTGTGTTATATTTTTCATGCCAGTTTACCTCAGGGCAGAGGGTGGAATAAACACCATTTATTGGACTTCCGGTTCTGGCGCAGTGATGTGAGGGAGCGGGATCGGAGCGCTCCCGTACCGGCCTCAGAAACCCGCAGCATACCGGCTAGCACGGGCACCCCTGGTCACCGCATCCCCAACAGAAGCGCTCCGCATACAGGGGGAAAGCTGTTACCCCGGGAGATAAGCGGCGGAGCCGCGAACTGCCGGTGCACATACCGGCACAGGGTGACAGGCAGAGACGCCAAGCACGCGACCACCCCAGACTGCAGTGCCACGGACAGGGGTAACAAAGAGCGGCCCCAGATCAAGCCCAGAGGAGGTAGACAGAAGGTTGCGCACAAACACCGGCAGCCATTACAACCACGTGGCAGCCTGGCGGGAAACGGCATCCCCCTGCTAAGCAAACCGCAGCCGCAGAGTAACTGGAACTGTGCCCCTAGAGACTCCCACAAGGCTCACAGCAGCTAGAAGGGGCCAGGGATATCACAGGAGTATACACATCTGCACATTAATAGAGCTCCTGACCCTCACCCCTCTCCCCGCACATAGGAGGGCAGCCATACCACGACAGCAAGCTGTTACACATCCATCAGGACAGTCTTGTCTGGACGTGATGAGCCATCCACACATCCCTAATACGGTGGGCTGTTACACATCCACCAGGACAGTACCGACCGGACACCCCCCCACCTCTGACAAAGGAAAGGGAGTGCATGGAGAGATATCTGCTCCGAAGTGCGCAGAAACATAAACCGGACAACCCACACATAGATAGTTCAGAGATGCCTGACCAGGTACAGCAAGCTGCAATGTCTTCTCAAGACGCACCCCAAGTCCCACCAGATGAAGGGGGAACCAGGACTGAAGCGGGAACATTGGCAGCGTTGACTTTGAACTACCAGGTCCTAGCGGCGGAGGTGGTGGCTAAGTTAGCCCGGATATCCAGACGGCCCAGAGACTTCTATGCAAGCAGCAATACAGTCCCTCCAAAAAGATCTCACACAACAAGCGACCCAGCTGACGGAACTAGAACACAGGGTGTCCCATACAGAAGATTCGCAAGAAGAGACCCTAAACAAGCTGGAAGATGTGATCTTAGAAGTAAAACGCCTTACAGAAAAGCTGGATGACATGGAGAACCGGTCCAGAAGAAACAACCTGCACCTAGTGGGCCTGCCAGAATCAATTCCGCAAGGGGATCTTCAGATATTCTGTGAAATGGAGCTACCAAGGGCGCTTGGCATTAACGGCAGGTGCAGAGTTGAACGGGCGCACCGACTGGGTCCAGATCCTAAACTCACCGGATCACAGCCAAACAGCAGGGACCAAACCACAATAAGGCCTCGTCAAGTAATCATGAGATAAAAGAAAAAGTGTTTTTGTGATGCACACTATCCCCTATAGGAGCTGCCAAACAGTCACAGATGGATCCCACATCTAGCAGTCTGACCGGAGCTCCTTGTGTGTCCTTTTATATATCGTTTGATAAATCGACGATTTCACTCTTTTCCCAACTATGTTCCAAATTCTTCAGTACACTTCCACACAAACGGTATTTGGATGGGAATAGATCGCTATTCAGACAGTTTTAAGCTGCGTTTTCTTGCATCCTTTAGCCAAATAGTGTACAGCTACTATAGAAGAGATTAAGCAGCAGATAGGGTAGTATGTTCAAATATATGGAATTTATTTTATTAAAACATACTCACAAAATAGAATAAAATCATGCGCATATAAAATCCACCATGTGGACGCCAGACTCGCTAGTTCGCCCGACCCAGGGTTTCGCTACCACGGCTTCTTCCAGGGCGTTGCTGGCTAGTAACCTCTCAATCTTTTTATACCTTACACATAGCACAACTACTGTCTTCCATTCTATTACAAAATAGATACATCGGACCATTTAGCAACTATTTCGTATACATACAATATTAATATATATAAAGCTAACAAGAATGTTCTACCAGGAGGAAAATACAAAATCTGTTGTTACACAGCTTTATCTAATCTAGTATATCTCAAGACTTCACACCCTCTTCCCCATATTGTAGACACCCTCCCCATGTTTAACGTTTAACCCCTACCTTCTCACACATAACAAGCAGAGCGTGAGCAGCAGTAACTTGGTCCCTGTTCACACTACTACAAAAACAAGAATTTAGTTCATTATTGGCCAATCAATTCTAAAGATTAACATCTTAAGAGGTAAATTTATCTTCAATGAAGGGTATATGTTTCCATCCCTTATACTGTGTTAAAAAAAAAAAAAAAGGATATTTTTGCATAACTCACTTTATATAGAAATCATAAATATGTCAGTACCCACAATTGATCAAATGTTAACAAAAATCATACCTATTATATTTATATCGAACTAGAGGGATATTCTTACATATCCATATGTACACTGAAGTAGTGTTATTACGTATCTATATGTTCCATAAAGGAATATGAATATCCTCCACGTCCATATTAACTTATCCTATTTACGTGTACTCTAAAGAAAAAAAAAAACATATTTATGTAGTGTTCATCTGATGGTTAGTAATCCATAATGGTTGGTACCCATTATTTTTCTAGAGTTGAACGGGCGCACCGACTGGGTCCAGATCCTAAACTCACCGGATCACAGCCAAACAGCAGGGACAAAACCACAATAAGGCCTCGTCAAGTAATCATGAGATACTTGGACTTTAATGACAAGTCGGACACAGGCCCGGTTCTAGACAAAGTGGGGCCCTGGGCATAACTAAAATCGGAGCCCCAAAATAAAACTACGTTATGACCAGTCACAGTCAGTAAGAGGCTCCCTTTTGTATGGTAAAACAGAATTTTATAAGAGATAGATAGATGATAGGGAGATTTATGGGCAGCACAGTGGCTCAGTGGTTAGCACTACAGCCTTGCAGAGCTGGTCAACATCTGCAAAGAGTTTGTATGTTCTCTCTGTGTTTGCGTGGGTTTCCTCCGGGTCCTCCAGTTTCCTCCCACACCCCAAAAAATTACTGGTAGGTTGAATAGATTGTGAGCCCCATGGGGACAGGGACTGACCTGGCAGGCACAGTGCGGCTATGCGTAATCTGTGTGCGCTATATAAATAAAGTATTTTTTATTTATAATTATTGATGATAGAAGATAAATATGAAAGATGATAGAGATTTCTAGATGCATAACTATAAAGTAGATGATATATACAGGAGATAGATATGCGAGATAAATACAGTAGAAGAGAGAGAGAAGATTGATTAATAAATAGATAGAGAAAAAGCTAGATATATAAATGGTCAGATTATAGGAGATAAATAGCTGATGATAAGCATCTTCACCCGGGAATTCAACCAAGGGGTATTAACCCTTTAACCGGCAGGCATTTCTGGATATTTTGTTGCATTATTGGCCGCAGCAATTTTTACAATTTTGACGTTTAAAAATAAAATCGAAAATACAGCAGAAAGAATTACAGTGAATCCAACAAATCACATTTTTTCAGTAAGCAGACACTTGCCCCATTTTCAAAATTGCATTAAAGAGTTTATAGACATTGGCGCCTTCATGCAATTTTGATTCAAGTTGCAATATTTTATAAAAAATACTTAAAATTTGACTTTGATGGCAAAAAATGTGCTTCAAACACAAAATATTTACCTTCACATCTCCTAAATATAATAGATGGACATGTGTAGAGTTCACAAATGCCTCATATTAATATGTTCACATAAATAAATCCACATAATATCACTAAAACTGTAATAACTAGATATCTGCTTTTCGGCTACAAATTTTAAGACAGTCACAACCTGCAAAATATATCAAGAAAATAGAATAAAAAGTAAAGGCGCCATAAAACCTATAGAATTTTGAAAGCAGACATCCAGGCGATGCATTTGGCAATTAACATTCAAAATTTCCTGTAAAATATGTACAAATCCAGATTTTTATATATAGAAAATATACTTTCCTAAAACAGTAAGATGTGAGGAGATCACACATACCCCACATGTGTATATTCACCAAAATATGCAGCAAAGAAAACATACATCCACAGGGGACACCAAACTATTTTTGCAGAAAATTACACTGCGCTTCACACAGATCTACCATTGTATGTTCCCTTACACAATGGTCACCCAAATAAATAACTATATGTCCATAAACCAAGCTAATGATATACAAAAGTCACTATTAGATGTACGCCATTGTATTAGCCGCACAATAACAGAACCCCCCGCGCTTCATAAGAATTTGAGTGAGAACGTCAGAACATAGGAGTAAATAATGGAGGAGGCTGGGAAATATAAATCTTTATTCCAGAACATGTGTGTGTTTTAGGTGTTACATATAACTTTATGTTCTAGGTCGCAGTAATAAGAGAGAAAGTGTGTTCTTAGATAGTTCTGGATAGAGAAGGGTTAAACATGAATATTAGTTGATATTATCCATTATTAGAATATAGTAACATATAAAGTGAATATTTCCATTATCTGTGAGATGCAGCAGCTCCTGTGTGCAGCAAATTCTCCCTGTAGCCTGATACCTAAGAATCTGAAGGGGGAGGGGGACACTTCAGGGGGCTGTATCTCTGGCTCTGTGACACATAGAACCTCACTTCTTTTTTCATATGAAAGAAGAGAGTCTCCTTGTGTTTCTATGTGTCAGGAAAATTGAGCTATTAACTGTTAAAATGCTGTCGTGAGTGATTTTTATACATAAAAATGCCACCTGATATTCTCTGGATCCATGGCACCTAGAAACAAAATTCAAGATTCATTTGAAAGAAGAGATTCTCCCATTTCATGGGGGCCCTGGGCAATTGCCCACTTTGCCTACCCATAGCGCCGGGCCTGGTCGGACATCATTAGAGCCTTTCGCCAGCGCAGCCGCCCTTTGATGTTCAGAAACTCCAAGCTACTCCTATTCGAAGATTACTCAGTGGAGGTGACAAAGAAAAGGAGAGCTTTCAGTTCCATATGCACTACTTTGGTGGACCGAAAGATCCGTATCCAACTGGCGTTCCCGGCGACTCTAAGAATATTCTATGCAGATGGATCCGTAGGAACATACACCTCTCCAAGGGTGGCGGAAGAGGCCTTAGAGAGTCATCGTGATCTCCCAACATCCCAGTCCTATACAGTCCCGAGACCCCGCAGAAGGTCAAGACGGAGATTTCGCAGCTTTGATTCCAGGAATTCTTCTCCAGAAGGAGGTTTACCAACTACAAGAGTGCCCAGAAGGGACTGATCCGAACCCGCGCTTGAGGTGGAGGTAAGATTGCCCAAATAACGGGACAACCATAGAACACCATTATGAGCAGACTCCATGTTTCAGATATCTTATTCTGAGTTACAATGGTTAAAATTTGTTTGATAATTGACGTTGCAGGCCCGAGATCCCAACAAGTTTATTTGGTACGAGTGGGGGACATTCAGAGGCCTTGAAAAGACTACTTTCAGGGAAAACCTGAGGGGTATAAACATCTGTAGAGGTGAAGAGCTAGCCACGATCATCAAATGGCCGGGGGACCTGAGTGCCCCTCACACATCGAAAAAAGAGAAGTCCCGCAGCCCAAATGGTACCGTGCCCTAAGCTGGTCCATAGGCTTCTGCTGAAGCATCAAATAGATATGCTTCTTTGGTTACGAATAATGTTACGGTTACTGTTATTGAAATGTTGGATAATTGGTTATTCCTGTTTTAAAACATACCTGGTATATAAGTATTGTGATGCAACTCCACCACTGCTGTCAATATGTCCTGGGAGAGGAGTATTAATGCAACTGGAAAAGGCAGAGGCCCAATGCAGACCCAAGTTGTATAAAATACAACGAGGGGGGAAAAAAAATTATCGTTCCAAACACTTAAGTAAAGCATGCGGATTATAACATGGAATGTGAAAGGTCTACGTTCCCCACATAAATGTATCAAAATCCTTAGACACCTAGGAAGGTCCAACCCGGACATAGTACTTCTCCAGGAAACACACCTAGAGGCAGTAGACCTCCAGCGCCTTAAGAAATTCTGGGTGGGACAGGTAATGGGCTCCCCAGCGCAGCAAGGGAAGGCAGGAGTGGTGATTTTGCTCCACAAAAACTTCACCGGGAAAACATTTAGCACATTGCATGATACCGAGGGTAGATGGATGAGAATTAAATTCGAGCTCCAAGGGGAGCAATGGTCAATATATAATGTTTATGGTCCCAATGACTCTAACCGCCCCTTTTTCACCCAGTTAGCAACCACAATCATAGGAGATAGCAATGAACTTAAAATACTGGGAGGAGACTTGAACACAACACTTTGCCCAGCGGAAGACCGCAAACGCAACCGTCCCAGTGTGCAAACAATACAACATCCCACAAGGGCAACAGACCAGGGTCTATCCGAGTTCTTAAAACTCACAGGCCTACATGACACCTGGCGCCTTTTACATCCAGACGAACGGGAATTTACGTTCTACTCACATTCCCAGGACAGATGGTCACGCATTGACTATATAACACTCTCAGATAGAGCTTGCCAGCGTCTATTGACTTCTGACATAGGAGACTTAGTGGTGTCAGACCATGCGCCATTACAGGTCACCCTCCATGACACACACCCAAAGGGAACTGATATACTATGGCGCTTTCCCACCTTCCTGACGAAAGATGACGCATTTGCTCAGCTCTTAGAAAGGTGGTGGATGGAACACGCCTCTGCAAATGAGGGCCACATAGGGGAACCAGGGGAATTTTGGACCTCGGCAAAGACGGTAATAAGGAGGCGGCTCATGGCCTACGTGGCCAATTTAAAAAAGAAAGTGGAAAAACAGTACATGAAAGCTAGCACAACATTGCGAGGGGCCTACACAGCTTTTCTTAGTGACGCTGCACAGAGAAATAAAGATGCGTCGGAGGAGGCTAGGGCGAATTATGACCTTTGGTTAGATAGGAGGGAGGAAATATACCGCCAACCTTTTGAGGCAGAACTATTTCGCTTTGGGAACAAGGCAGGACGTCTACTAGCTAGGTTGGCTAAAGGGAAACAGTCAGCAACACACATACACTCACTTCGAACCCCATTGGGACACATCGCCACCTCCCCAAAGGAAGTGAACACCATTTTAAAAACGTACTATGCTACCCTCTACACAGATGATATACAAGGGGAAGGAAATGCACAACAATACCTATCAAAGGTCAGGCTCCCCAAGTTGACCCAAACTCAATTAGAGACCGTAAATTCAGAAATAACGGAGGAGGAGCTAAGCAGAGCCATTAGCAATCTAAAAAATGGAAAGGCTCCGGGGCCAGATGGCTACACGGCAGAATTCTATAAGGCACTAAAGTCCAAGATTCTACCCATCTTAACACCATACTACAATAGCATATTGAAAGGTAGGACAATACCATTGCACTCCAAAACAGCATATATAAAGCTACTTCCCAAAGAAGGGAAGGATCCCTTAAATCCAGGCTCCTATTGCCCAACATCCTTAATTGACCAGAATATAAAATTGCTGTCGAAAATTATGGCAGACAGACTCTCACACTTCATGCCAGCGCTTGTAGGCAGGGCCCAAGTAGGTTTCATAAAAGGGAGGGCAGCGGTGACAAATATCAGGAAAGTCCTCACAGTCTTAGATAGGGTGAGACTCAACCCACAGCCAGGTGAACATCCAGTGCTAGTAGCGTTAGACGCCGAAAAAGCTTTTGAAAATATCAGATGGCGCTGGCTGTGGGCAGTCCTACAACGATTTGGAATAGCAGGAAACTTCTACACATTATTGAAAAATCTATATGACACTCCCAAGGTGCGTATCTACACAACAGGCTTCCTCTCAGACACATTTGAACTCCAAAAAGGCACGAGGCAGGGGTGCCCGCTGTCACAGCTGCTCTTTGATCTGGCTCTAGAGCCACTGGCTAGGGTTTTAGAAGGCTCAGAGCTGTACAAAGGTAGGAGACCAGGTGGCTATATTAGCCATGTTTGTGAACGATATCATACTTTTCTTATCTAACCCAGATCAACAAATACACTCTGTACTAACACACATTGATGACTTTGGAAAATTTGCTGGATTGCGAATAAATGTGGGCAAAAGCGAATTACTGGATCTGCTGCCAAACAACAGAAGTGCAGACTGGCCACCCCCGAACTTAGATACACAAATAGTTACTTCACACCTAAAGTACCTGGGCATACGAATAGGGAAGACACCAGAATCAATATACACAAAGAATTACCCCCCTTAATAACCAAGATAATGAAAGAACTGGCCAATTGGCAACAGTTATCCCTTTCCATGCTAGGTAGATGCCATCTAGGCAAAATGATACCTTTCCCCAGACTGTTATACCCACTACAACTATACCCTTGCTACTTAAGCATGAAGACATAAATAAACTGACAAAGGCTTTCCAGACATTTATATGGCGCGGAAAAAGGCCAAGTATAGCGGCACGTAAGATGATGCTGCGCAAAACTGAAGGGGGGATGAATCTGCCCAATATTAGAGGATACAACCTGGCTAGTCTTTTCCGCCATGTGCTTGACTGGATACATGACACCAATAAATTCTCCAACACAGGACTGGAAAAAGCCTTGGCGGCACCATACGATCTAAAGGCACTCCTCCATACAGCTTATGCAAAATGGCCCGCACTAGCAAAAAAAATCAGTAGTACTAAGAGATACACTAGTGGCCTGGAAAGAGGTGAGAAAATTATATAACCTGCCTTTCCTAATTTCCAAACACATGCCCCTATGGAGCCTCAGAGAATTTACTCCAGGGATGGAGAGTGTATTATACCGCCCGTGGAAAATAAAAGGGATCCAAACAGTGGGTGATCTATTACATGAAACAGAACCCCGGTGGGCCACAGAACAAGAGTTACAACAAAAATTTTCCCTAACAGGTTGCGTATCATTCACGTACCATCAACTACACAACTTCCTAAGAAAGAGAGTCATAGACATATCAAGAGAGGCAGCTGACACATCATTTGCGGCGTTACTAGGCACTCCACAAAGCATACGCTCAATAGCGACACTATATAGAGATATTAAGGAGAGGCTTCTCAAAGGGGTACAGGAACAGGTGGGGAAGTGCTGGGTACGCAAATTCCCAGAAAGGGAGGTATACGAAGGCATCATGAAAGGTTGGGCAAAAGTAAGGAAGTGTATACTGAGTGAAGTATGGAGGGAGACTTATTTTAAAATCCTCCACCATGCATATTATGGCTTCAACTTACCTAGGACACAAAATATGCCGGACAGATTAATAGAATGCCCAAAATGCTTGACGCCAAGTACGGACCTAAGGCACGGTATATGGCAGTGCGAACAAATACAGACCTTCTGGAACTCAATTAGAGACCACATACAAAGTCATTGGGGAATTGGCTTACCCTTGGACCCGCTGCTTCTAATCTTTCACGACATAGAGGGAGGGGAAGAGCAAGAAGAGGGAACGCTAATTAGCTTAGATAATCACGCCTTTCTGCTTGTGGCAAAGCATAGTATCATGAATCATTGGATCAAACAGAGCACACCAGATATAGTGGAGGTCATATCCCAGATGACGCACTTAGTAAGGCTGGACAGATTGGAAACACTGAGACACAAGGAAAAACAAACGAAGGGATTTTTCCGTAAGTGGAAGAAATTCATTGTCACACACATGCAGAGGGCAGAGATCATAGAACTAGTTTCCCCTTTCCGCTTAACTATATATATTTATTATATTTTTTTATTATATTTATTTATTATATCCAAAAAAATGCAATGAGGCAGCACTCCAGTAAGTACAAAGGTGATCGTTATTCACCCATGGCAAAATAAGGTGCAACGTTTCAGCTCATCCATAGAGCCATTATCATTTTATTATATTATTATTAGCACCCACTATTGGACTTGATCCATTATACTCGCTGTGCTGCTCCACAATCGGACTGTTTGCTATTTATTAATTATATACACTCACCGGCCACTTTATTAAGTACACCATGCTAGTAACGGGTTGGACCCCCTTTTGCCTTCAGAACTGCCTCAATTCTTCGTGGCATAGATTCAACAAGGTGCTGGAAGCATTCCTCAGAGATTCTGGTCCATATTGACATGATGGCATCACACAGTTGCCGCAGATTTGTCGGCTGCACATACATGATGCGAATCTCCTGTTCCTCCACATCCCAAAGATGCTCTATTGGATTGAGATCTGGTGACTGTGGAGGCCATTTGAGTACAGTGAACTCATTGTCATGTTCAAGAAACCAGTCTGAGATGATTCCAGCTTTATGACATGGCGCATTATGCTGATGAAATTAGCCATCAGATGTTGGGTACATTGTGGTCATAAAGGGATGGACATGGTCAGCAACAATACTCAGGTAGGCCGTGGCGTTGCAACGATGCTCAATTGGTACCAAGGGGCCCAAAGAGTGCCAAGAAAATATTCCCCCCACCATGACACCACCACCACCAGCCTGAACCGTTGATACAAGGCAGGATGGATCCATGCTTTCATGTTGTTGACGCCAAATTCTGACCCTACCATCTGAATGTCGCAGCAGAAATCGAGACTCATCAGACCAGGCAACGTTTTTCCAATCTTCTACTGTCCAATTTCGATGAGCTTGTGCAAATTGTAGCCTCAGTTTCCTGTTCTTAGCTGAAAGGAGTGGCACCCGGTGTGGTCTTCTGCTGCTGTAGCCCATCTGCCTCAAAGTTTGACGTACTGTGCGTTCAGAGATGCTCTTCTGCCTACCTTGGTTGTAACGGGTGGCGATTTGAGTCACTGTTGCCTTTCTATCAGCTCGAACCAGTCTGCCCATTCTCCTCTGACCTCTGGCATCAACAAGGCATTTCCGCCCACAGAACTGCCGCTCACTGGATGTTTTTTTTTTTTTGGACCATTCTCTGTAAACCCTAGAGATGGTTGTGCATGAAAATCCCAGTAGATCAGCAGTTTCTGAAATACTCAGACCAGCCCTTCTGGCACCAACAATCATGCCACGTTCAAAGGCACTCAAATCACCTTTCTTCCCCATACCGATGCTCGGTTTGAACAGCAGGAGATTGTCTTGACCATGTCTACATGCCTAAATGCACTGAGTTGCCGCCATGTGATTGGCTGATTAGAAATTAAGTGTTAACGAGCAGTTGGACAGGTGTACCTAATAAAGTGACCGGTGAGTGTATATATAAAATTTGCTCACCGAAAGTTTTGTTTCCTGTAGTCCAAAGTCAGCACTGAATGGTCTATGTTCTCCTATTGGACAGAAGACAACAATTAATTAGCAATAGTGATTGGCAGGCTGACAGGCACACGTGTTCTTAATGCAGCAATATCAAAATTTATTGGGAGTGTTACATCTGCTGCCTTCGGACTACAGGAAACTAAAATTTCGGTGACCAAATTTTCCTATTCCTGGTCGTCCTCAGGCAGCATTGAATGGGACGTGAGAAGCAATAAAAGAAAAAGGGTGGGATTAACTTGAGGAAGCCGTACTAAGCACTCTTTTGCCGAAGGCCAAGCCTACCCTGGAGCCTACATCCAGCCCGGGGTGTTTTACGAAGGTTGAAGGGTGGCTTTACATATCTGGTCCAGTGTAATCTGCGCCATTTCAGCCCAGGAAGATGCTGTTGATCTGGTTGCATGTGCTCTGAGATTCAATGGGGAAGGAATATCCTCCAGCTGATAAAGAAATAACACTTTTGATCCACCTTGCCAAGGTTGGTTCGCTTGCCCTTTTGCTCTTGTTAGGACCTCTGAATTGCAGAAATAAAGCTTTTGACAGTCTAAAGGAATCAACTTTTTGCAGAAAGCATAGCACTGCTCTCTTCATATCCAGAGCCCGTAGTCTTATTTGTTCTTCATTAGAAGACTCCTCCCTTCGTTCAAGGCTAACTGTGAGGGAACCTTGTGAAGAAAACCTGGCATTGTACGAAGGGTCATCCATAATTCTCAAGTATGGCTCTTTACACGAGAAGGCCTGGATCTCGCTTATTCTGGGAGCTGAGCAGAGCAGATGGCTACCAAAAATACAGTTTTCTGGAGAGAAGATGTAGGGCTATCTCCTGGATTGGCTCAAAAGGCTTATGGGCTAAGCGTTTCCGGATAACCAACAGGTCCCATGATGGAGGTGGAGAATAAACCAGGGGCTTGATTCTTTTTAGACCTCTGAAAAATCTTTTGATGAGCAGATTCGCATGAAAAGACACCTCCCATGGTGGAATTTATGGCCATAAAATAAACCTTCATTGTATTGAATTTCAATCCTTTTTTCAGGCCATCCTGAAGGAATTGTAACAGAGCTGGAACTACAGTAGTAGAGGTTTATTCGTGGAGCCCAATTGGTCTGCAGATCTTCCAAATAAGCTTATAAACTTTCAGAGTTTTTGGTTTTCTAGAAGTAGATAATGTTTTTATTAGTTCCTCAGAAAATCCTGATTTTGTCAGTTGCCCCCTTTCAGCTTCCAAGCCGTAAAGTGAAGATGGTCCAGGTTGAGGGGAAGGAGACAGTTCTGGTGTAACAGAACCTTGCAGAGGGGGAATTTCCAGAATTTTCCTTCTGACCTGGCTAGGAGCAGAGAGAACCATGACCTTCTTGGCCAAAAGGGTATTATGGCCAGCACAAGCGTACTCTCTCGATCTTTTGAGGAACCTTCAGAACGAGCTGGTAGGGTAGAAAAACATCCTGGAACCAGTTCAGCGGGAAATGACCAGATTGCGACTCTATATATTCAATACAGATTGCGGAAATAGTCTGAATATTCTTTTCTGCCCATGAGATCAGCTGGATACATTCCAAGGATAGAGAACTGCTCCTTGAGCCCCCTGTTTGTTTATATAACAGACTACTGCTAGACTGTTTGAACGGATCAGGATTTCTTGGTTCTGGAGAAGGCCTTGGAAGTACAGGAGGGTTAGATGGACTGCTTTCAGCTCCTTCAGATTTGCTTATCCTGTTCTGGTGAAGACTATTTTCTCTGGACCCAAAGATAGTCTATATGGGCACCCCAGCCCAAATTAGAGTCATCTGACGTGAGGACTATAGGTTCCATATACTGGAGTGACTTTCCAGGGGTTTCTGGACCACCAGATAAGCTCTTGGGTAGCTTGTACTAGAACAATCATGGGTTTGTCTAGAAAATACAGGTTCCTTGACCATTGAGAGAGGATTGAAAACTATAGCTCCCTATGTGAGCTTTCACTCGTGGCACTGCATCTCTAAAACACCTGTCCAAAGACCATATTTTCTCAAAGTATACTTTTTCATAATTCCTGATTTTACCTATCCGGCCTCTCCCGAGTAGTTGGGGGTAAAGGTTTCATCCAAGATCTTGCAATTACTACTTTCGCCACCAGGGATAGCCTGCAAATTGTTATGTTTTGTTGTTTGGTGATCTTTACTATTCCCTTGTTCATTAAATCATTAATCACCAGGACTTCGAAGGAGCGGGGTAAGAGTGGATCTCAGCCCAAATCTTAGCCCCATCTTAGCCATACGGCCAGGGATAAGATAGAGCCTGTGTACAAAATTAAACTGTATCAATCTATGATTCATATTTAAAGAGGAATAAACAATATTGCAATATACTTCTGACCAGTGAATAACCATTTTATAGTTGGTATCCCTTTCCCATTGTTTTTCTGAATGGAATTTAATATCACTCAAATTCGCCCTTTCCTGTTTTTTCATTTCCATTTTTCACTCCCCACCTTCAAAAATCTATAACTTTTTTATTTTTACACGTAAAGAGCTGTGTGATGGTTTGTTTACTGCGTAACAGATTGCACTTCACAGTGATGGCATTGAATATTCCATGCCGTGTACTGGGAAGCAGGAAAAAAATTCCAAATGCAGTGAAAATGGTGAAAAAACGCATTTGCATTTTCTTGTGGGCTTGGATATTACGTCTTTCACTGAGCGCTCCAAATGACATGTCTACTTTATTCTTTGGGTTGGTACGATTACGGGGATATCAAATTTGTATAGGTTTTATAATGTTTTCATACATTTACAAAAATTAAAAACCTCCTGTACCATTTTTTTTTTATTTTGCCATCTTCTGGCGCTAATAACTTTTTTATACTTTGTTGTACAGAGCTGTGGGTGGTGTCATTTTTTGTGACATTTGATAATATTTTCAATGATATAATTTTTAGGACTGTACGTCCTTTTGATCACTTTTTATAGATATTTTTATATTTTTCAAAATGGCAAAAAAGTGCCATTTTCAACTTTGGGCGCTATTTTCAGTTACGGGGTTAAACGCAGTGAAAAACCGTTAATATATTTTGATAGATCGGGCATTTTCGGACACGTCAATACCTAATGTGTTTAGAATTTTTACTGTTTATTTATATCAGTTCTAGAGAAAGGGGGGGTGATTTGAATTTTTAGTTTTTTTTATTATCATTTTTTTTATTTTTATTTTTTACTATTTTTCAGACTCCCTAGGGTATTTTAACCCTAGGTTGTCTGATCGATCCTATCATATACTGCCATACTACAGTATGGCAGTATATGGGGATTTTCCTCCACATTCATTACAATGTGCTATCAGCACATTGTAATGAAGGGGTTAAAACAATATAGCCTCGGGTCTTCGGAAGACCCGAGGCTACCATGGAGACGGATCGCCGCTCCTTTTGAAGCTGCCGGCAGCTTTGCCGGCAGCCATCTCTGTGATAACACCGGTGATCGGTGCTAGTACTGATCGCGGGTGTTACCGGTAAGTCTTTGCTGCAATATGCAGCAAAGACTTACCGGCTATAGAGAGGGCTCAGCCCGTGAGCCCTCGCCATGCAGCGGGACCCGACCACCACCGTGAATACACAGCGTGCGGTCGCGAACCAGTTAATATTTTATATATCCTAGAAATAGTGAGACTATCTTTGCAATCAAAAAAAAGTTTATCAAAAATAGTGTTATAAGAAACCATAAATCGTGTTTTATCTTTAGATTTTTTTTGGGCATCCAATTCCTGCAAATAGTGAAAAACAAACCTATTTCCCACAGGATATCTATTTTGTAATTCGTGCAACGTAATCAGTGCTCCATCTTCAAATAAGTGATCTATTTTAGTGATCCCCTGTGACTCCCATATCTGTGTATCAGTAATTTTAAAAAATTCCTCTAAATTAGAATTGCACCAAATCGGTGTACAGCTTAAAGCGCTTGCTCTAACAGTGATCTTCCTAATATATTTCCAACTCTCGTTAAATAGACGATACACTGGTATCCTCCTCAATCTTCTCACCCCCAGTAACCCAGCTTCTAATGCCTCAAACAAGGACATTTTATGCCCTTCCCTAATATTTTGACATACTACCTCCGAGTCCTTCCATCTATTTATAAAAAGAATTTTGGCCGCAAGAAAGTATAATTTAAAGTTAGGTATGGAGAGGCCCCCTTTACTTCCCTTATATAAATATTTAATCTTAATTCGGACATGTGTCCTACCCCATACCAGTTCATTCAATAACCTTTCTATCAGTCAGAAAAGCCTGTCCTCTATCCCCACCGGCGACGCGCAGAGTACGTACAATAATTGGGGCAATATCACCATTTTTTTTTCCACTGGATATTTATTGGAAGTTTTGGTATATCAATAAAAGAAATACAAACAGCATAGTAAAATGCCAGTATAGTATGTTGCCAATATTCCGGTAGGTAGTGGATAACAAACATTCAATGGTAATGAACATGAGCTTGTTTTAAAGTAAGATTACCATTTTTATTAAACTGATTTGGACTATTTTTGATAGGGGCAATTTTGTCCAGGTAGATACCATAGACCTAATCTTAGCGATTAATGGAATAAGGTTAAGTTTAGAGATGAGCGAGCACTAAAATACTCGAGTCAAACTTTTTCCGATGCTCGAGTGCTCGTTTCGAATAACGAACCCCATTGAAGTCAATGGGAGACTCGAGCATTTTTCAAGGGGACCAAGGCTCTGCACAGGGAAGCTTGGCCAAAAAACTGGAAACCTCAGAAAAGGATGAAAACACCACAGAAATGGACAGGAATCAGCAGGGGCAGCATGCATGGATGCCTCTGAGGCTGCCTAATCGCACCATTATGCCAAAATTATGGGAAACAGCATGGCGATGACAGAGCTATTTATCTAGACGCCCTGAACAGGGTCTGAATGAATACTGAAAACTACTGAACACTTGGCTAATAGCGATACACAGACCTGTGTGCTCCTACCTCTCTACCCTACCCCAATCCTAAAAATTCCCCCTCCCTTGTTGTCTTCCCTTGTCTGTGTGAGAATCAGAGTGAATGGCTGAACAGACACTGCACCCATGTATAGGAAATAGTCTCATAAGGAGATAAAGAGATAAAAATTTCAAGTGGCACGGCCCCTCCTCCTTGATATATTCTAAAACAAAAATACTGAGCCAAAATACTAATGTAATATTCTCTTACAAATATTTTAAACTTAGAAAATAAAAGTTAAATTTTAGTTAGCACAAAAAGGGTTAAATTGGCCTTTTGGCATTTTTTGTTATGCATTGAAATTGAGTTAACCCAGCTACAAACAGGTTCAATTATTTGTCTGGATGTGCACCTTTCACTCAGGACACAAATTGAGCATAGATCACACCTCATACAGCTCCAGCATCCCCCAGACCCGCTGCCACCACTTATTGCATTTATACTGGGACCAATAAGTATCAACTCTTCCTTCTCAGGTAGTCACCTTGTCACACCACTAGACATGCACACTCAGCACTCTAGCAGTAACACAGCTAACCACACTTCACAAGGCTATGAGTTCGCAGAGCATACAGGGACCAAAATTAAAGTGAAAAATCTTTAATTACAAAAAGTTGGTCAGTGCATAAAAAAGATATTAAAAACAAAAGAATTACAAAATAAAATGACACACAACACGGCAAAACAGTTATAAAATAAAAAGGGAGAAAAATAACAGAAACTTACAACTTAAAGTAAATCCTGATTCCCTGGAGGTGGGAGAAATAAGGAACACACTCAGCTTTTCAAGCAGCCCCCAAAATGTGAACACCATTTCCTGGATTTCATATTGTTTTATAAGATCTCTGCTTAGTTCAGGTTTCAGAACCCTTCCATTCATTAATTAGTCCAGAGGGTCATTCAGGATTGGGCAAAGTGTTAATGAAGGGGGAGAGGCCAGGAATATTTAAACAGTCTTTTGTTTCAAAATCCTGATGCAGAAGAGGGGGGGGGTAGGGAGACCAAATGTCCTTTGGGGTCTGAACAGACCAGTCTTCAGTTCAGAGGTCATCAGGCTGTAAAAACTCCAGGATGTCATAAAAGCTGCCTGGACGCTTCAGTAGATACCATGTATTTAAACAAAGTTTGTAATTACCCAATAGTTCAACAAATCTTACACATTCAAGAATAATATTTCCTTGACAATATCAGTCAATGATAAAAGTTTGGCTGCATATTTTGTATATAACACAGCAGGGTGGCGACAAAGTTAACAAGTTTGATGTGGAAGCCGTTAAAACAACCTAAAACTTTGCCGGACAAAGATCGTTTGCTAAGGGGAAGATGTATGGAGGCAGCTATGAGGACGACTTTTGGAGGCAGCTATGGAGACGACGTGTGGAGGCAGCAATGGAGACGTGTGGAGGCAGCAATGGAGACAACGTGTGGAGGCAGCAATGGAGACGTGTGGAGGCAGCTATAAAGATGACGTGTGGAGGCAGCTATAAAGATGACATGTGGAGGCTGCTATAGAGACAATTAAATTTGGATAGTGCCTGTATGTGGCAGTCCAAAAAAGTTTTCAAAACAGAGGAGCAGGTAGGTGGCCCTCCAGAAAAATTAAATACATACAGTACTATAGCTAGAGCCAGTTGGCCCTGGCAAAAAATAGCTAGTTGCCTCTGCTTTAGTGTACAAAGAGGAGGAGAAGGAGGAGAATGAGGAGGAGGAGTGCATACATGAGAATTATTCAGGTTGAGCTGATTTCACCTGGTGGAGAATGGAAATCATGAGAAATCCAGACTTGATTCATCTTGATAAGCGTCAGCCTGTCAGTCGACAAGCGTGTACGCTTATCGGTGATGATGCCACCAGCTACACTGAAAACCCGCTCTGACAACACGCTAGCGGCAGGGCAGGCAAGAACATCCAAGGCATACAGCGCCAGTTCGGGCCACATGTCCAGCTTTGAAACCCAGTAGTTGTAGGGAGCTGTGTGATCATTTAGGACAATGGTATGGTCAGCTACGTACTGTGCTGTGACTGAGTGTGTCACTTTAACTTTTGAAAAACACTAATGTAGCCCTAACAAGGGCTGTTGGGTTCTTGGAGAATCACTCCTGCCTAACAGTAAGGTTCTTGTAGAATCACTCCTGCCTAACAGTAATCTACTAGAACACCCTAACGCTATCCCTGACCAGCAGCAGCTCTCTCCCTAACGGCATCCAGACAGAGAATGATCCGAGCAGTGCGGGCAGGGTCACCTGATCAGGCCAGCCAACCACTGCTATCGACATGCAAGAGTACCACATGAGGCTGGGTGTACTGCAGAGTCTCCTGGCTTGTGATTGGCTCTGTTTCTGGTCGCCAAAAATCTAAACGCCACAAGATGACATTTTCTCGAGCGGGAGAAAAACTTGTCCGAGCACCGAGCAGTTGCGAGTACGCTAATGCTCGAACGAGCATCAAACGACGAGTATGCTCACTCGTCTCTAATTAAGTTCAGTATATCTCTTAATATGTTCCGATATCTGTATCCCTAGGTAATGTAGACTCTGCTGTGAGTCCAATACCATTATATCATTCCCCCCGTCGAATTTAGTTCCATCCAACAGGAGTAACACTGTCTTGCCCCAATTAATTTCAAGTCCTGACATACTCCCAAAGTCCTGTATCACTTTCATAGCCCTAGGGATAGATTTATTAGTGTCTCCCAGACATAGCACAATATCGTCCGCATATAATAAGATTTTATCCGTCTCCCCATCAACGTCCCATCCTACTATATCGGGATCTGCTCTGATCAAACATGCCAGGGGTTCAATAAATAGATCAAATAAGAGACTGTGGACAACCTTGGTGCGTGCCTCTAGTAAGTTGAAACCCCTCTGAGATATTGCCATTAACCATTACCCTAGCCATAGGGGCACTACAGCGCAATCTGACCCAAGAGATAAAATTATCCCCAAAACCCATTGACTGCCCACAGAAAAGGCCACTCCACCTTGTCGAAGGCTTTCGCTGCATCCAACCCAACCATCCAATGACAGGATAGAGCGGCCACCGACCCCTTGATTGAATTTAATATTCATAAAAAGTCATTCTAGATTAGAAGACAAAAGCCTACCTGGTACAAGTCCACTAAC